>JALPQI010009304.1:0-35699 GCA_025490895.1 Thaumatotibia leucotreta
CAATTGTCAACGAATGTAAGTGACATTAACGTTAATTGCAGTCGGCTATTACAAGTACCTTGTAAGACTAGGCGTGTTCAAGCAGGCACCCTTCATTGCGTTACTAGAGCATGCTCCTAGAGGGGACTTGCTGAGTCTGCTGAGAGCGGCGAGGGGAAGAAGACGAGATGATGAACCGAAGGTGGAGAGACAGCTGTCAGCGGGTGAATGTAAGTGACAGTATATAGAGTCTTTCGGTGCTTTTACTTTACCAAACAGACACCGCTCATTACTCTATTAGAGCATGCTCCTAGAGGGGACTTGCTGAGTCTGCTGAGAGCGGCGAGGGGAAGAAGACGAGATGATGAGCCGAAGGTGGAGAGACAGTTCTCAGCGGGTGAATGTAAGTGACAGTATAATATAGACTCTTTTAGTACTTTTACTTTACCAACTAACAAGTTTTGGTATGTCATAAGACTGCTAGTTGTACCAAAAAGACACCCGCTACTTGCGTCAATATATCATGCTGCTAGAAACGACATTCTCAGTTTGCTCAGAGCAGGGAGGGATGATGGGAAGGCAGTTGTCAACGAATGTAAGTGACATTAAATTAATTGCAGTCGGATGCTACAAGTACCTTTTAAGACTAGGCGTGTTCAAGCAGGCACCCTTTATTGCTCTACTAGAGCATGCTCCTAGAGGGGACTTGCTGAGTCTGCTGAGAGCGGCGAGGGGAAGAAGGACGAGATGATGAACCGAAGGTGGAGAGACAGTTGTCAGCTGGTGAATGTAAGTGACAGTATATGAAGGGTCCACGGAAAGAATATGTCTAGTCAATTCAAATTACAGAAGGAAAAACCACCTTTCTTTTAACAGAATAAGGTGTGAATTTGCCCTGATTTTTTCAGGCCTTGGACATGTTTTTTCCGTGGACCCTTATATAATATTTCAGTGTTTTTACTTTACCAACTAACAACAAGCTTAGTATGTCATAAGACCGCTTGTTGCACCAAAAAGACACCCGCTACTTGCGTCAATATATCATGCTGCTAGAGAAGACGTTCTCAGTTTGCTCAGAGAAGGGAGGGATGGTGGGAAGGCAGTTGTCAACGAATGTAAGTGACATTAAAATTAATTGTAGTCGGATACTACAAGTACTTTATAAGACTAGGCGTGTTCAAGCATGCACCCTTCATTGCGTTACTAGAGCATGCTCCTAGAGGGGACTTGCTGAGTCTGCTGAGAGCGGCGAGGGGAAGAAGACGAGATGATGAACCGAAGGTGGAGAGACAGTTGTCAGCTGGTGAATGTAAGTGACAGTATATGAAGGGTCCACGGAAAGAATATGTCTAGTCAATTCAAATTACAGAAGGAAAAACCACCTTTCTTTTAACAGAATAAGGTGTGAATTTGCCCTGATTTTTTCAGGCTTTGGACATGTTTTTTCCGTGGACCCTTTATATAGTCTTTTGGTGTTTTTACTTTACCAACTAACAACAAGTTTAATATGTCATAAGACTGCTTGTTGCACCAAAAAGACACACCTGCTATTTGCGTCAATTGAGCATGCTGCTAGAGAAAACATTCTCAGTTTGGTCAGAGCAGGGAGGGATGCTGGGAAGGCAGTTGTCAACAGTGACATTGAAATTAATTGCAGTCGGATACTACACCAGTAATTGGAGTTCGAGGCCAACGAAACTACGACAGATGCGTTATTGTCAAATCTGTCAAAGTCTCTTATGTCATTGTCAAATAAAGTTTTCAGGTTTCCACAACCTTTAAGTTATTTAATTAATTTATTTAAAATAATTCCAAATAAAAACATTATATACCTACCTCTGTAATGTTTGTACGCCTTTTTGTTTAATACGGCTGTGACAACTAGGATTTTCTTAAAAACACGTAAATACTTAAAAACTTTTATTTTGTCTTAACTAACATTGATATGAAAAAAAAATCTTGTAAAGAACTTAAAATGATAAGAGCCAACTTTCAAAGCCTATTTTAAAAAGAAGTTGAATTACCAGTGAACACAATCGACAGCGTGCCATATTTATTAAGACAGTACCTATGGTTAAATTACTAAGCCTCCTGCCTTATTACGGGTTAAAATTATGGGAAAGAAATTTGGAAATGTAAAATGAAAGCATTTTTTGTGCCTACCTACCAATACACATTCAAAAGCGTTGCAATTCCAACCATCAATGTTTATTATTTTTTGTACATACATATTAATGACAACTCGATTGTAACTAGCGACAGCTGGTTTCACAATGTATGGAGATGTAGATTTTGTGGTAACTTTTTCAAAGCTGGTCCCATAGTAAAACTTGGCTGTAATCATGCGTAGATCCAGAAAATAATTATGATTTTTTATCGTTGTGTATAAATAACATTTCACCCATATACTGGGGTTCATTTGGAAGTTAATTTTTTGATGATGGGGTGTATAGCGAAGCTAAACATGGCTGAACCAAGTACCACCTTGTTAACAATTTACGGAAGAAAACAAATGGTTAGATCTCTATGATAATTTAAATGGAGAACTATAGCACTGCCAAAGAAATTTGTTGGTCAAAGGAATTTTACGAATACGAAATGTGAACATAAAGCACGCTACAATGTATTATTCTGCAATTTTCGAAACGTATGCAGAAATAGGGTTTTAATTTATGTGTAGTTAAATTGCTGTACCAAATGTTATTAACACCTGAGGTGATACCAGCACAATACCAACTTTGTTACTAATAATTGCGGATAATTAAGTTTTTATTAAAATATCTTATATTTACGTGAAAACAAGTAAATAATATTGTTTCTATAAATTAAAGAATTAAAATTACCAATAAATAAGATATTTCAACGTCTGTTTTTAGAAAATAAGGATTTACTATTGTATGAACATTTCATTGTTGTGGCAATATTTTCGTAGATTCTTTGGCCTCGAACTCCAATTAGTGGTTTAGAGGGGACTTGCTGAGTCTGCTGAGAGCGGCGAGGGGAAGAAGACGAGATGATGAGCCGAAGGTAAAGAGGCAGTTGTCAGCGGGTACAATTCATTGTGCGTGAAGGGTCTACGAATACATAATAGAAAAAAAAAACAATCCGATGCAACTTCAAACAACGTTTTGTAACATATTATTGACATGACATCTCATATTTTAATAATAAGTATAATGTAATAAACCACCATGTACATTACATGGACTAACAATTTACTTAAGTTGTTTACATAACAAGAGGTGTTTTACTTAAGCTTTTACGTATTTAACAGTTAAACTGCGAATGAATGGTAAAGGAGCCTAAACATTTGTAATAGCAATAACAACCAAAGCCTTTAAGTAAAATTTGTTCAGGTATCAGAAACATTATTCAATTATTTTCTTTCAAGGAAACTTTTCGACGTCAAATCAATCAACGTCATCCACCAGACGTGAAATGAAGTTATATTAAATCACGTCAAACTTTACGTTTTGTGACATTTGAATTTTGACATTAACTTCCGATTTTGTGACGACTGCTAACCTTGTTTGAAATGTTTAAAAATTACTTACAATCAGTTTTTATTTAAGGCCACTTTTTATTTTTCCCCACACTAGCTCGGAAACACCTACTTCCCTCACTAATTTCAGTGAGGGAAGTTGCATTTTAATCACTTGTGAAGGAAGTAAATTGACAGATGAACCGTGAAACGTTCAAAACCATGGAACGTCAAACGCTGGTATGGCTATGATTCGCTGATTATTTTTTGAAGGACACCATGAAAATTTTATCATATACCAGATTATTTCATTTATTCAAGATAATAAATTAGATTTTTAGTATTTCATAAAAACCTATCGCAAAATCTTATCATATTGGATGAAAACCAGATAGTATACTTTTACATTCAGAACGCAACCCGCTAACACTGACGTCTTGAACGTCAATGTTGCCAACTTATAAAAAAATACTCGAATGTACAGTTTTGTAAGGAAAATTTCCTATGTAATATCTTACCAAAAAGTAGGCAATTTAAGTTTACCTCACACATTTTTTAAAATGATTTATATTTTAGCTGCCGGATACAGATTTTATACTTAAACATCATAGAAATTTTGACAATTTAATTAATGTAGGTAGGTTTCATTGTAATTATAAAAAAAAATCTAGTCATATAGACCTAGTCATTTACCAAATTAAGTTAAAATTAAAAGTCTAAAATATAAGAAAAAAAATTGCAATTTATACAAGTTACAACATTAATTGATCTCATGACTATTATATTGATATTATAGTATGTTGCTGTAGTTAAATACTAAAAAATATATTTTGTTATTATAGGTAGTACTAGAACTACTCTAAGTTATTTAATAAAGACTGATTTGTTGCATTGATTGTTTTTTTTTCAAGTTCGTAGCTGCTTCCTCGCTTTAGTGTGGGGAAAAATGTTGTGTTGCACATGGGAGCAAAGTTTGTTTAATTATCGTGCCTTGAAACCCTCGCAACGCTCGAGATTCCATTTTTAAGCCACTCGCTTCGCTCGTGGTTCAACTATGGAATCTCTCGCTAGCTCGGGTCTCAATATTGGCACGATGATTAAACAACCACTTTCCTCCCTTGTACAACAAATAACTATTAAACCAACCTTTTACCTACGTGAAATGTGAAACAAAGGAAAGTCAATAATATTTTCCAAATATTGTAATGGATTTTCAATTACTCGATATTAGCATGGTGACCAAGACGAGGCTCAATATGAAGGGTCCACGGAAAAAAACATCTCCAGTGCTTAAAAAAATCAGGGCAAATTCACACCTTATTCTGTTAAAAGTAAGGTGTTTTTTCCTTCTGTTATTTGAACTGACTAGACATGTTCTTTCCGTGGACATATTATGACCGTTTTACGCCTTACCGCTAGCTTCTAAATAATAGCACATTGATACACAATTTGAATTGAAATCTAGTCATTGTTACTGTAAAGTGCCTATTTGTAATTTTTGGGTGATAATAAAAAGTATTCGAATACCTCATGCCGTATTATTCGAATACTAAAATGGATCGAATATTCGAATTTTTCGAATACTTACTCTAATAGGAAGCCCTGCTTACCAACCTGTCTCACCACTTCCTTACTAAAAGCTAATCAGGATGCTTAGCCAAGTTGCCAATCGCTAGCGCTTGGTAGCGTATCGTAGTTTTCCCTCTCTGTCACTTTCATATTAGGGCGACAAGGGCAGCTAGCTGCCTTTCGTTTACGATCGACGATTAAGCGCTAGCAATTGGCAACTTGGCTAAGCACCCTGTTATGCTTGTCATTTCAGCTGAATACACAAACCTGAGTGACTCTGACCCGCCGCTGGACAAATGCAGCTCAGACGTGGAGCAGCGCCGATGCCACTACGTAGCCGAACCGGCGCTGCATTTAGACAGTGCGACTATGCGTGACTACGCTTTACAAGTCGCGCTCGGGATGCGACATCTAGAGGCGCGCGGGATCACTCACAGGTACCATCACCCTCACTTACCGTTAAGAGTGTTGCTGTTTCTACGCGCGCAATATCCATTTGTATTGTAACTTAAGTACCAACTAGTTAATTTGCCATATCTGAGGCAGCCCTGTTGTGTGACTTCGCGAATTGCGCGTGTACAGACATACCCATACGCACACATAGGCAGGAACAAATGTCAGATTGAGTTTTTGTATGCCGTGTCCGCCCTATGGTAAAAGTATGATATGAAAATGTATCTGGACAAAAACCGCCTAAACTACCCTACCTACTACGTATGTCTGTTGGTCTAAAAGGCCTTGAAGGCTGCCTTTTCGCTGTCAACTCGCGAGCACGATATGAAATATAAGGCAATTACCCTATTACATTCATACACAAGTTCCCCGCGAAGGGCAAGGCCGAGTACGAGGAAAACGGCCCGGGTTTCCGAGAACGCCTGACGACAGCCGGGCCTCGGGATATAAATACTGTTCGACGGCTGATATGGCCTTATTCTGAGGCTCGGTACAGGCCTACTACCGCGAAAATCGAAATTCGTAAAGGACCATGGGCACTTTAGTATGGTGTCTGGTACCCTCCCCCCCCCAATACCTATGAAATCTATGCCAAATTATAGCTTCAATGCTGTCATTTATTTCATACTATGGCCGCCAAGTCGCCATCGCGGGCCAACATGGTGTTCTTATATTAATAGAACCCGGTACTTACCCTATAAATTTTTCTGAGATGCTATAATATGTTCTGTGTTACTCCCAGCTTGATTTGTACGACTTACTGATCCCGGCTTATTTATTGACTTTGATATTTGCTAACACGTGACTTTGGCATTCTTAACGGACTTGATTTTGCATCTTCACTTTTTTTTAATACAAACCAAAATTACTCATTTTCCTTTCGAGGAATCTTCTCTGTCACTCCAACGAAGACGTTATTGAGCAATTCTCAAAAAGTTTGTACTTACGGATTACGTCTTCGATTTTGATAAAATTTGGTAGACAAAACGAACAAATAAAACATGGAAGCCGCTTGCAACGCAATAATAAATTGCCTTTCAAAAACGGCACTGAATTTTAGTTGACAAGTGTCACTCCCTCTTCAATACATCACGGACATCACGGTAATTAATTTAAATAATGAACCTATAAAAACTTTATTTCCCTATCGTTTCAACTTTCAGAATAATACCGCGACCATACCCGGAAAGCTTGGTCCGTTGTCATGGCAACTATAAAGGACTCATCACATCTCATTTCGATTTCTAATATATGTTTCAAGCTGTTTCAAGTGTTACGTGGGCACGTCTGATACTTTATTACGGGCTGGCTACCATGGGTGCGTGGGTGGGGTACCTATATGAGAAAAAGTAATAAAAATTTAATGTTTTTAGTAGGTAACGAGAAAAACAATTATAGTAGGTACCTACTTAATTCAAATACCTACTATGTCCGAGAGCCTTGGCTGTCAAATAGGGACATAATCTTAATGTAAGAACTAAATTACTGACCGCATACATGTAACATACATTTTTACTTTATAATATAATAAATAACTATTTGGAGGGTTACGTGGTCTAACTCGATAAGTCGATATAATTTTTCATTGAAATAACATCAACTGTTCATCATCATATAGTTCGTATTTTAAAAACCGGTTTGTTCGACTTATCGGGTTTAACCGCCCTACACTCGACCTTTTCTTACAAATATCATGATTTTATTTCATTAAAACGAATAATTTAACGAAAACAACAAAAATAATTCATACTTCCCTGTCGATTATGCCAGGCGCCTACCGATAAAGAAACGAACCTCTCATCAAGAAGCGTAATGAACGTTGCTATGCGACAATGGCTAGGCGCACGTTCAATATTTGATTTTCCGGAATGTTAACTGGGTATTATTATAAAATGGACGCTATTCTCGTTATAACAACGCTTATTTCTGATGAGCAATTAATAAACGGTGTAACATTTTAGGGTAATCATTAATCAGGGCGACGGGTAATTAATCTTAAAGTAGAACAATAGGTATCTACTGTTACCTACCTAAATAACATTTAGAGCATTTTCTGGCAACCTAGTTAAAACAAACGTCGAGAAGAGACAATTCTAATAGTGAACCACCTAATCTTTTTCATTTAGGCAGGTTTAAGCGAATTTTTTACAGAAAAACCTATTGATTTTTACGGAAAAGCTGACTGATTTTTCATCGAACTCAAAGAAAGGCAATTTCGTCGATAGATCGTACACAACTCGTACCCATGACAAAAACTCCAATGTTAGCCTAATTAGTCAGTTCAGATTATGGTAATGCCATGCCAGGCAAGGATTTATTTTGGTTGACCACATGTGCTAGTTTGCCCCGGAGTCAACAAGTTAACATGTAACATTACACCTACACAAGTGTATAGTATGTATTCTGTACAACTATACGTTGTAGATTTAAACATGAAACCTAAGTAGATGTAAATCTCGATCTCGATTTATGTAATACTACTTGTAGGTAGGAAACCTGCTTAGTATAAATAAAGAATAAATAATAAATAAATATCTTGGGACATCTTACACAAATCGACCTAGTCCCACGGTAAGCTCAACTAAGGCTTGTGATGTGGGTACCAAGTGACGATATATTATAATAGATACTTAAATATATAGACAGCCATGACCAAGGAACAAATATTTGTGATAAATAAATACACAAATAATGCCCTCGCCGGGATTCGAACCCGGAACCTCCAGCTTTGTAGGCAGGGTCACTACCAACTAGGCTACGCATGACTTACTTGACTTAATGTCCTATGTCCCCTAGATGGGGCAGAGGGCGTCCACAGTGCGTCGCCATCCCGAACGGTCTTGAGCTTCGCGCTTTACTTCGCTCCAGGTCATCCCTATCGCCTTCGCTACGCATACTTATTCATATTTTTGTAGTTTCGGTATTCTATATTTATAACTATGCATATGTTAAGTTTATAGTAAATGTATATTTCATATGAATACATTCACTAGATACATTTTTTAGGTTACAGATTTTTACAAATTGTTTATAATAATGTTGGTTGTCAAATTTGCTAAATTATTTGTGAAGGACCAATTAATAAAATAAATACACACGAATAAGAAAACTAATCTAAAATTAAATGTACCTAATCAATTACAGGATTACCTTTTTTTTACCATGCGTAAGGTGCGCAAACCTATGATAATTAGGTGTTCTCATTTTCCCGAATATGTAATGCACTCGTAAGTGGATTTCATGTTGAAATTGTGCATAGGTGAGTTATTATTTCTTCAAACTCGATTAAAACTTCTCGCTAGTTAATCAGGGCTTAGGGCAAACTCATAGCTGGAGAGCCAGTGAACCCTGGGAGTAACGGTCTCCCTGTAATAGAAATTTGTATATACTTGCGATTTATGGCATTCTAAGAGCAATAGCCATGACCTGGCAGGCGTCAGCCCTGCAGGTCATCAGCCCCTTTATTTTTTGAACTGTTAAGTAAATTGGGTTTCAAAACTTGTTTCTGTAAGTTTGGAAATGTAATAGGATACAGTTTATATATTAAGATGTACAATAATTAAACTTTATCCTATTAAATTAATCGTAATAAGTGTACATTTCTAACCTTACAGGGAGACCGTTACTCCCAGGGTTCACTAGCTCTTGGACTATCAGTAGGTATATTGTTACCTGTCTATAACCTATTGTAGATATATCCTTATGTGGGGTGAGATTATGGGCCGTTTTTTTTCAAAACTGCAAGTATTTTTTTTTTATTTGGAACTGTTAGTGTTATTTCCACTGAGAGCTCTTTAGATCCTGATAGAGGTTTTTTTTTTAATTATAGGCCATTTTTTTGTATATGCAATGATACAAAAAAAAATGGCCCATACATGGTACGTTACACAATAAATATGTAACATGTGTAAACAGCATAATTTATTGTAAATGACAATAAATATTGTTTTTTTTGAGGTGTTATAACAGTTCTATTATCAAATTCCAGAGATCTCGCCGCCCGAAACATACTCGTTGACGGGGCCGGCACGCTGAAAGTAGCAGATTTCGGCCTCTCCCGGTCCGGCGTGTATGTCCACACTAGAGCCCGACCAGTGCCCCTCCGATGGCTGGCCCCAGAAGCGATCCTACACGCCCACTACTGCAGTGCGAGTGACGTTTGGGCGTTCGCTGTGTTACTATGGGAGATTGCTACACTAGGTTAGTATACTTTGTAATACTCGCAAACGCGCCCAGTCCCATCTAAGATAGTTGCCTCCAGGAGCGATGACAAAAGCACATTAGTGCGAGCGACAACTCTAGGTTAGTATAATCTTCGTAATACGTGCAAACTAGGGCGCGCCCAGTCTCATCTACGATGGTTGCCTCCAGGAGCGATGCTAAAAGCACATTACTGCAGTGCGAGTGATGTTTGGATATTCCTGTACAGATTGCAACTCTAGTCTAGTATAGAAAAGTCTTATACTCCCAACTCCATGGGTGTCGTAAGAGTCGACTAAGGGATTGAAGCGTCATTGACCATTAATGCACACTGAAAGTAGCAGATTTCGGCCTCTCCCGGTCCGGCGTGTATGTCCACACTAGAGCCCGACCAGTGCCCCTCCGATGGCTGGCCCCAGAAGCGATCCTGCACGCCCATTACTGCAGTGCGAGTGACGTTTGGGCGTTCGCTGTGTTACTGTGGGAGATTGCTACGCTAGGTTAGTATAGACTTCGTATATCTCGAAAACTAGGACGAGACTAGACCTACGATGGCTGGCTCCAGAAGTGATTCAAACACGCCTATTACTGCGAGTAATATTTGGGTGTTTGCTCTCGTTTAGTATAGACTTCGTATAGTTCGTATATCCCGAAAACTAGGAATGAACAGTTTATGAATGAATTCATTCCATGTAATGTCATCCATGCAATTCTGAACGACACTGTATCTAATCTAACAAAATTGTGTTCTACCAGATCATTTCCTGGCAATTTAATAAAATTGTTCGAGGTGGTTAGGAGATAAGCGCATTCTCAAATCGTTACCTGGGATGCAGAATAGGCCTCCTACGGGTTTTTTTTTTGGAAATCAGTTTATAGTATCAGAAGTAATAGAAATATACCTACCTACTTAAATAACAGTGCTACCTGCTTAACACTTTCGGTGACAGCAGCTGACAGTGAAAGAGTTAAGCGTTGTTAACCCACCATACAAGCACCCCGCCTGTCGACGTAGTTTGAATTAAAACGTTAAGCACGTAGGTAACCTAATAGGCTAATACTATTTTTGTTGATTTCAAAAATTGTATCGACCCATCAGAAACTTCCAAAATCCTTCTAGAAGCCTATTAAGTAACATATAGTAGCCTATTAAGTAGATAATATATTATAATAATAGTAATTTTGTTTCTGAGACTGCCATTAGTATGGGACCGGTCTGAAAATCAGCGCCTGGTACCCCAGCCTGGCATACGATGACACTAGAACCCTTTGCCCTTATTACCATTTTAGCCTAACATTTTTTTTGTACTGTTTTCTATTTTGGTTTTTATAAATTCATAGTTTGTTTATTTTTTAAGATATTAATTGTAGCAATAAATAATTCTTATTCTTATTGTGAGTCCCATAATGTAATAAACTTTTCAAACCACATTAACCGCTAACACTCCACTTTCCAGGCGGCTTCCCGTACGCAGAACTAAGCAATCATCAAGTACCATCTTTCCTCGCCGCGGGCAGTCGTCTTCCGAAGCCTGCCCGAGCTTCCCCCAGCCTCTACGAGCTCATGGTCACATGCTGGGCCACCTCCCCCTCGGACCGACCCAGCTTTGCCCAGATCGTCCAAAAATTGGACGAGCAAAAACAACTTTACGTCGATTTGACAGACTTCGAACCATCATACGATGATATGAGCGAATACGATTTCGAAAGCGAGAGGTGACAGGTGTAAAGACTGAGTTATTTATTTTTTGTATTCCATGCACTGTTAATATATTTGGTATGTGTAAAGCATTTGTTTTCTTATACTGTTTCCTTCACTAGTTTTTTTCAGTTTCTAGCGTAAGCCAGTGGATAACGTTACTAACCCAGATTGAGATAATAGAAACTTGTTTACTAAATAAAACATAGGTTGTTTAAGTGACCGTTTAAAATGTTTATATGGCGCTTATGTACCTTACCTATCGAACGTCGGCGTAGGGTATTCAAATATAGAACATCAGATATTTCATACAAACATTAATAACATGAAACATGATACTTTACTAACTGCAAGCAGCTGGTAATTTTGTTGTTTTTAACTTATGGTCGTCGAATTTCTTTGATATGACACTTTGACTAGGCGCATTCATGAACGTATTAAATAATAATAAATCAGATTTTTCCTTAGTTATCACTTATCAAAAATGCCTAGATGATCACAGTTAAGTAACAATTAAAGCAATTTTTTTTTTATTTATTATCAGTTTTCATTTGAAACATCGTGCCAGCCAGTGTTTATGCCATTTACGAACAAAAGCTGTTATAAATCGTTTTTTTAAAAGGACTTATCAAACGGCCCTCGTACACACATCACTTACACTTATAAGGTTAAATATTTTTTGCTAAATTTTATTGTTGTAAAGATCTAAACGCTTGGATCTTTGTTATTATTTCTAATCATCTAAGGTCAATTTAATTAATTGTTTACAGTTTTTTTTGGATAATGCTGTAGCAATGAGTTTTTATTGGTAGATAGTCAACAAAAAAAATATACGTAGTTAGAGACGTTAGTAAAAAACAAAATAAGTTATAATTTGTCCGATACGCAATTCAAAAGACGGCAAATTCTAGTTTCCAATTCCAATAAACTGTCAACAAAACACGCCTACATTTTTTAAAATTTTCGCCATATAGTATGTATGAGTAGAGAAACTGTCATAGTACAAAGGACGCGATCGTGGTTTTTGTTTAAGCCCTTAACTATTTTTTTTATGCTACGACCCGATATGACGTCGCGTCCAATTTAGCAGGCATAATTGTGTCGTTAATTAATCCTTATTAATTATGGTGCTTAAAGGAGCAATTGATCGCTCGTTGATATTAAAATACGCGGTGACTGAGGTAATTTTATGCGAAAATAGTTTCAAGGAATTAAGGAAACTTCGACAAAAAGAAAAAGTAAGTTCGTTTTATTTTGACTATCGAGATTTAACATTCATCATCATCAGCCTATTATAGTCCACTGCTGGACGTAGGCCTCTCCTATTAACTATGCGTATAGACGCATGAGGAGGTAAATACGCATAATCGTCACGCTGGGCAAACGGATTGGCGCTCGCAGTAATGTATCCACTATGATGACGCTGCTGCCCATCGTCAATCTTTTATCAATTGGTAAGTGACACTTCAATCCCTTAGTCGACTCTTACGACACCCGCGGGTGGAGAGATTCTACATTAATTAATTACATATAATACATCAGATATTGAAAGCCTCAGGCTGCAAAGTGACGTTTTTTAAAAGGGCAATCACATTTTTTATGTCTCTCGTTGCCTTGGTTGCATTCTCCTGGGTCACCTCACTCACAGTTTCATAGCATTCAAATAGACAAAACTTTTAAGGGTTAATTGAAGATTATACTATAAATTATATAGGTATATATATACGCCCTTATTCATACACGTTTGTTAACTTAACAAGCCGCTAATAATTGTTTATCCCTTTCGGTTTTAACAATGAGTCCATAAGAGCAAAAGGGACAACAATTATTAGCGGCTTGTTAAGTTTACAAACGTTTATGAACAAGGGGGTTAGACCCGAGAACTTTAAGGACCCATTATGAGCCATGCAATATCTACAGCTGAAGGGAAGGAAAGAACAGTCAAAGACAAAATAAGGTGTACACAAAAAAGTTCAAAAATATGTCCCAGTGCACTCTAATTTTGTGTAATAAGAACGTCGTAACATATTTATGAGCGGATTCTTTCGATACTTATTTTTGCACTTGACCGAACATGTTTAGCCCTGACCTGATAAAATTTAGGGCAAAGTTGCATTTATTCTGTTAGAAGTAAAGTTCGTTTTCCTTCTGAAATTTGAATTGACTAGACATGTTCTTTCCGTGGACCCTTCAGCAATGAAATGCTAGTTTGAATAATTATGTAGCGAAAGCGAAGTCCATAACCAGTATATTAAGTATACAGGGCGTCCCACGGCGATGCCACATGGAGGGAAAGTACCTTAAATATCATAGATAGCGTATTTTACTGAAAGAAGACTTCATTTTATTTTTAAGACTTAGTAAAATTGCATTCAAACTTATTTAATTTTTTTTGATAAAAAATTGTACTTATGAAAAAAAATATCGCCTTGTCGGAGGAAACATACCATTGTTGTAAATGAGCATCTAACTGAAAGAAGTCATTATTTCGATTTCAAAAACAAGTTCCAACTTGTTTCCAAATTTTCTTGTTTTTTTTTTGAAAAAAAATTGTTTGGAAAACAATTATCGCCCTTTCGAAGGAAACATACCTTAATTGTTGTAAATGAACATCTTACTGAAAGAAGTCATTATTTCGATTTAAAAAACAAGTTCCAACTTGTTTTCAATTTTTTATTATTTTTTTAAATTGTATGAAAAAAAAATATCGGGACGTCGGAGAAAAAATCAAAATAAATCGAAATAATGTCTTCTTTGAGTAAGATGTTCATTTACAATAATTAAGGTATTTTTTCTCCGACATCGCGATATTTTTTTCCATAAAATTTTTATTTGAAAAAAAATTTTAAAAAATTGGATGCTGTTTTATTCAGTTTTAAAAATAAAATGAAGTCTTCTTTCAGTAAAATATGCTATCTATGATATTTAAGGTACTTTCCCTCCATGTGGCATCGCCGTGGGACGCCCTGTATAGTCCGATTGTATATTTTGGTTTCAGTGTTCACAAAAATTGTGATTATTATCTTGGCGGTGGCACACACAAATGCTTTATCTTTAAGATTGGGCATAGAAAACGATCCATTACTATTCATATCAAACCCCATAGAAGCCAAGTTCCCAAGCCACTGGATACCCTTAAGTATCGTCAAAAGTTTTCTAAACAAACCAACCATGAAGACACTGAGGCATCCAAAGACTATTACAGTCAAAGAAAAACTCATAGTTGAAGTAACACCCACTACTGCATCGACGACTGAAGTGATGACTCATAAGCCTAAAACTACTCAAGAAACTCCTAAACTTACAACTACCAGGGAACCTGAAAAAACATCACCCATAGAAGAGACCCAAAAAGCTACGCCTGAAGTAACTCCTACCAAAGCACCAACTGAACCTACCATTACCACAACAACTGCACCTACTACTACTACAACAACTGCACCTACTACTACCACAACAACTGAACCTACTACTGCGACAACGGTCACTATACTTACTACCACTACGACGACTACTGAAGCTACTACTACCACAACAACAACGACTGAAGCAACAACAACTGATGAAGTTACTGGTAGCAACAAAAATCCAATTAATGGATAGTATACATTTTTTTTAATCTTTTGCACGAGCTTTTCTTAAACCCATTCTACCTGAGAATGCAATGTAAAGTTACTTCACTTATAATTTATATTATATGTTGATTACTTTTTAGTAAAGACCTTTTTTTCTTATGTCTCCTCGCTTAAGTGTAATGATTGTGTTTGACTCCGCAGCAAAGTTTATCCAATTCTCGTTCCTTTTAACACCCTCGCAGCTCGCAGCGCTCAAGATACAAAGTTTTGAACAACTCGATGGGCTCGTAGTAAAATTTGTTGGGTTTTAATATTATTTAACATGGCACTTGAACAATCCATTTTCTTTAATTAATTTTAGCGTCATATTTTTCTTAAAAGTCCACAAAAAATAAAAATTTCATACTTACTAGTACCTAACGAACCACAAAAGGGTTGAGTTTAGCTAATCGATAGATGTGTCAGCCAAAGTAAGCATATATGAACAAACATTATCCATAAGCAGTTTATTACATTCTTTCCAAATTAAAATCTTGTCGCAGTCGAGGCCAAAAAAATTGTGCGACAAGCTTTCAATCTGAAAATAATATAAATAAACTGCTTATTATGTTTGTTTATATTTAATAATTATATAGCGACACATCTATTGATCAGCTAAACTCAACCCTTTTGTGGATTGTTACTTGTAATAAGGACTGTTCATTTTACTAAGACAACACGCTTAAACGTCTATTATAATAAGGTCCTAATTTATTAGTTGCAGACATTTTAACACATGATACTTTACATTCAAATAATTCACTTTAAATATAAATTAAGAAATCTTTTCATATAACTTTTTACATTTCATTTTCCTAACAAAAAAAAATATAATTTTGTCTAAAAAAAAACATTATCACATCATGTGCATTATCACATGTCACAATAACATTGTCTGTCATGTCATCAAACGACATAATCCAACGGAAAATAATATACGCGCGGAAACGAATCGTTTACCTGTAGGAAAACACCGCCGATTTAGTTAAAAAACCTGAATGCTATTTTATCATAAACGCAATTAAATACATACTACACTAGTTGCAAGCGTAGTTTTATTTGTTTTCGCCTTTTTAAACCGCTGACAACCTCAATCCTATCCTCAATCGCTTGAAAATTAACAAGAAAGGACCCCGGACCTAAAGTATGGAAAATGTGGTATCAGTCAACTCTTCTGAAAGTTTGGGGTAGAAACACTTGGCCCCTGGGGACCTGGAGCCCACAAGATTTTTAAAGGGCTTAAGAAGCGGCTCGTAGACGCCACGGGTGACCAGAGAGCTGGCTATTACTTCGCCCAGCGAATAGCAATTGCTATTCAGCGAGGTAATTCCGCCAGCCTTCTGGGCACCCTACCATCAGGCACGGAGCTCGAGCCTGTTTTTTATTTGTAAATATTTGTTAAAGTGTAGTATTTGTAGATATAGTTTTATTTCCTTAGTTTTAGTTTATTTTATTCTGTTTTTCTTTGTATATTTAATTAATAAAGTAAAAACTTATCAGTTTTCATTTGAAACATCGTGCCAGCCAGTGTTTAATTGTTTATGCCATTTACGAACAAAAGCTGTTATAAATCGTTTTTTTAAAAGAACTTATCAAACGGCCCTCGTACACACATCACTTACACTTACAAGGTTAAATATTTTTTGCTAAATTTTATTGTTGTAAAGATCTAAACGCTTGGATCTTTTTTATTATTTCTAATCATCTAATGTCAATTTAAATATATTAAAATTAATTGTTTACAGTTTTTTTGATAATGCTGTAGCAATGAGTTTTTATTAGTAGATAGTCAACAAAAAAAATATACGTAGTTAGAGACGTTAGTAAAAAACAAAATAAGTTATAATTTGTCCGATACACAATTCAAAAGACGGCAAATTCTAGTTTCCAATTCCAATAAACTGTCAACAATACACGCCTACATTTTTTAAAATTTTCGCCATATAGTATGTATGAGTAGAGAAACTGTCATAGTACAAAGGACGCGATCGTGGTTTTTGTTTAAGCCCTTAACTATTTTTTTTATGCTACGACCCGATATGACGTCGCGTCCAATTTAGCAGACATAATTGTGTCGCTAATTAATCCTAATTAATTATGGTGCTTAAAGGAGCAATTGATCGCTCGTTGATATTAAAATACGCGGTGACTGAGGTAATTTTATGCGAAAATAGTTTCAAGGAATTAAGGAAACTTCGACAAAAAGAAAAAGTAAGTTCGTTTTATTTTGACTATCGAGATTTAACATTCATCATCATCAGCCTATTATAGTCCACTGCTGGACGTAGGCCTCTCCTATTAACTATGCGTATAGACGCATGAGGAGGTAAATGCGCATAATCGTCACGCTGGGCAAACGGATTGGCGCTCGCAGTAATGTATCCACTATGATGACGCTGCTGCCCATCGTCAATCTTTTATCAATTGGTAAGTGACACTTCAATCCCTTAGTCGACTCTTACGACACCCGCGGGTGGAGAGATTCTACATTAATTAATTACATATAATACATCAGATATTGAAAGCCTCAGGCTGCAAAGTGACGTTTTTTAAAAGGGCAATCACATTTTTTATGTCTCTCGTTGCCTTGGTTGCATTCTCCTGGGTCACCTCACTCACAGTTTCATAGCATTCAAATAGACAAAACTTTTAAGGGTTAATTGAAGATTATACTATAAATTATATAGGTATATATATACCCCCTTATTCATACACGTTTGTTAACTTAACAAGCCGCTAATAATTGTTTATCCCTTTCGGTTTTAACAATGAGTCCATAAGAGCAAAAGGGACAAACAATTATTAGCGGCTTGTTAAGTTTACAAACGTTTATGAACAAGGGGGTTAGACCCGAGAACTTTAAGGACCCATTATGAGCCATGCAATATCTACAGCTGAAGGGAAGGAAAGAACAGTCAAAGACAAAATAAGGTGTACACAAAAAAGTTCAAAAATATGTCCCAGTGCACTCTAATTTTGTGTAATAAGAACGTCGTAACATATTTATGAGCGGATTCTTTCGATACTTATTTTTGCACTTGACCGAACATGTTTAGCCCTGACCTGATAAAATTTAGGGCAAAGTTGCATTTATTCTGTTAGAAGTAAAGTTCGTTTTCCTTCTGAAATTTGAATTGACTAGACATGTTCTTTCCGTGGACCCTTCAGCAATGAAATGCTAGTTTGAATAATTATGTAGCGAAAGCGAAGTCCATAACCAGTATATTAAGTATACAGGGCGTCCCACGGCGATGCCACATGGAGGGAAAGTACCTTAAATATCATAGATAGCGTATTTTACTGAAAGAAGACTTCATTTTATTTTTAAGACTTAGTAAAATTGCATTCAAACTTATTTAATTTTTTTTGATAAAAAATTGTACTTATGAAAAAAAAATATCGCCTTGTTGTCGGAGGAAACATACCATTGTTGTAAATGAAATGAGCATCTAACTGAAAGAAGTCATTATTTCGATTTCAAAAACAAGTTCCAACTTGTTTCCAAATTTTCTTGTTTTTTTTTGAAAAAAAATTGTTTGGTAAACAATTATCGCCTTTTCGGAGGAAACATACCTTAATTGTTGTAAATGAACATCTTACTGAAAGAAGTCATTATTTCGATTTAAAAAACAAGTTTCAACTTGTTTTAAATTTTTTATTATTTTTTTAAATTGTATGAAAAAAAAATATCGGAACGTCGGAGAAAAAATCAAAATAAATCGAAATAATGTCTTCTTTGAGTAAGATGTTCATTTACAATAATTAAGGTATTTTTTCTCCGATATCGCGATATTTTTTTTCCATACAATTTTTATTTGAATAAAAAATTTAAAAAATAGGATGATGTTTTATTCAGTTTTAAAAATAAAATGAAGTCTTCTTTCAGTAAAATATGCTATCTATGATATTTAAGGTACTTTCCCTCCATGTGGCATCGCCGTGGGACGCCCTGTATAGTCCGATTGTATATTTTGGTTTCAGTGTTCACAAAAATTGTGATTATTATCTTGGCGGTGGCACACACAAATGCTTTATCTTTAAGATTGGGCATAGAAAACGATCCATTATTATTCATATCAAACCCCATAGAAGCCAAGTTCCCAAGCCACTGGATACCATTAAGTATCGTCAAAAGTTTTCTAAACAAACCAACCATGAAGACACTGAGGCATCCAAAGACTATTACAGTCAAAGAAAAACTCATAGTTGAAGTAACACCGACTACTGCATCGACGACTGAAGTGATGACTCATAAGCCTAAAACTACTCAAGAAACTCCTAAACTTACTACTACCAGGGAACCTGAAAAAACATCACCTATAGAAGAGACCCAAAAAGCTACGCCTGAAGAAACTCCTACCAAAGCACCAACTGAACCTACCATTACCACAACAACTGCACCTACTACTACCACAACAACTGCACCTACTACTATCACAACATCTGAACCTACTACTGCGACAACGGTCACTATACTTACTACCACTACGACGACTACTGAAGCTACTACTACCACAACAACAACGACTGAAGCAACAACAACTGATGAAGTTACTGGTAGTGCCTCAAATCCAATTAATGGATAGTATACATTTTTTTTAATCTTTTGCACGAGCTTTTCTTAAACCCATTCTACCTGAGAATGCAATGTAAAGTTACTTGACTTATAATTTATATTATATGTTGATTACTTTTTAATAAAGACCTTTTTTTCTTATGTCTCCTCGCTTAAGTGTAATGATTGTGTTTGACTTCGCAGCAAAAGTTTATCCAATTCTCGTTCCTTTTAACACCCTCGCAGCTCGCAGCGCTCGAGATACAAAGTTTTGAACCACTCGCTGGGCTCGTAGTAAAATTTGTTGGGTTTTAATATTACTTAACATGGCACTTGAACAATCCATTTTCTTTAATTAATTTTAGCGTCATATTTTTCTTAAAAATCCACAAAAAATTAAAATCTCAAACTTACTAGTACCTAACGAACCACAAAAGGGTTGAGTTTAGCTAATCGATAGATGTGTCATCCAAAGTATGCATATATAAACAAACATTATCCATAAGCAGTTTATTTACATTCTTTCCAAATTAAAATCTTGTCGCAGTCGAGGCCAAAAAAATTGTGCGACAAGCTTTCAATCTGAAAATAATATAAATAAACTGCTTATTATGTTTGTTTATATTTAATAATTATACAGGGCGTCCCACGGCGATGCCACATGGAGGGAAAGTACCTTAAATATCATAGATAGCGTATTTTGCTGAAAGAAGACTTAATTTTATTTCTAAGACTTAGTAAAGTTGCATTCAAACTTTTTTTTTTGATAAAAAAATTGTACCTATGAAAAAAAAAATATCGCCTTGTCGGAGGAAATAATAAGGAATATACCTTAATTGTTGTAAATGAGCATCTTACTGAAAGAAGACTTCATTTTATTTTTAAAACTGAATAAAACACAATTCATTTTTTTTTTTTTTTGTGTAAAAATAATATCGCAACGTTGGAGAAAAATACCTTAATTATTGTAAATGAACATCTTACTTAAAGAAGACATCGTTTCTATTTAAAAAACAAGTTGAATTGCGTTTTGAATTATTTCATGGTTAAACCGGGAATCGAACCCGTACTCGTGTAGTGGGTTCGATTCCCGGGCTATTTTTTTTCCATACATTTTTTTTTTCAATAAAAATAAAAAAAAATGAAAACAGGTTGGAACTTGTTTTTTAAATCGAAAAAATGTTTTCTTTCAGTAAGATGCTCATTTACAACAATTAAGGTATATTCCTTATTATTTTGCCCGACAAGGCGATATTTTTTTTCATACAATTTTTTTATCAAAAAAAATTAAAAAAGTGTGAATGCAACTTTACTAAGTCTTAAAAATAAAATGAAGTCTTCTTTCAGCAAAATACGCTATCTATGATATTTAAGGTACTTTCCCTCCATGTGGCATCGCCGTGGGACGCCCTGTATAGCGACACATCTATTGATCAGCTAAACTCAACCCTTTTGTGGATTGTTACTTGTAATAAGGACTGTTCATTTTACTAAGACAACACGCTTAAACGTCTATTATAATAAGGTTCTAATTTATTAGTTGCAGACATTTTAACACATGATACTTTACATTCAAATAATTAACTTTAAATATAAATTAAGAAATCTTTTCATATAACTTTTTACATTTCATTTTCCTAACAAAAAAAAATTATAATTTCGTCTAAAAAAAACATTATCACATCATGTGCATTATCACATGTCACAATAACATGTCTGTCATGTCATCAAACGACATAATCCAACGGAAAATAATATACGCGCGGAAACGAATCGTTTACCTGTAGGAAAACACCGCCGATTTAGTTAAAAAACCTGAATGCTATTTTATCATAAACGCAATTAAATACATACTACACTAGTTGCAAGCGTAGTTTTATTTGTTTTCGCCTTTTTAAACCGCTGACAACCTCAATCCAATCCTCAATCGCTAGAAAATTAACAAGAAAGGACCCCGGACCTAAAGTATGGAAAATGTGGTATCAGTCAACTCTTCTGAAATTTTGATATGTTATAGATTTCAGTGCCCTGAACAAAAAAACTCTATGGGTGCTACCACGGATTCCGGGTCCCTTTCCATCTACTCGTTTTAATACCAGATAACAAAGTAGTGCTTAATTCTCCTTCGAGTCTATTTATTTAAGCAATTGATATTAGATAAATATAAATATCTAAATAAATATCTTGGGACATCTTACACAAATCGACCTAGTCCCACGGTAAGCTCAATTAAGGCTTGTGATGTGGCTACCAGGCGACGATATATATAATAGATAGATACATATAGATACTTAAATACATAGACAGCCATGACCAAGGAACAAACATTTGTGATAAATAAATACACAAAGAATGCCCTCGCCGGGATTCGAACCCGGAACCTCCAGCTTCATAGGCAGGGTCACTACCAACTAGGCTACGGAGGTTGACATTGAACCTTTGTTGGAGATTGAACCTTTTTTGTGATAATGCTGGTTAAAGACATAAAACGTCTACAATGTCAACTTCATACGCACGTGATTGACTTATCAAGTTATCATGGTATAAACAAGGTATCATAACTGTAACTGTAGTCAGTTACGAAAGCGTACCAAATTTCAGCTCAATTGGTTTACGGGAACAGGGTTTATGGATACCTTGCAAATAGCGACTCCACCATCAGACCAGTTCCAAGTTACCATATTAATGTATTGTCATCCAACTTACGTAAGTGTACCAAATTTCGGCTCAATTAGTCTACCGCAACTGGGTCGTTTCTTCGTTGCAAGATTTGTAAATATCCAAAGTGAACACTTAATACAGTTAAATCAACCTATCTCAAAAACTATAAGAGATAATTTAATCAAACCAAAAATTGTTTATAGTATTTTATGCAACACTTGTTTAAAAAAGGTAAAAAAGGTGAGTGGCGTGGGTAACAATTTGAGGCGAAGCCGAAAATTGTTATTAAAGACGCTACGAGCATTTTTTGACTCAGTTAAACAATGTTGCATACAATACTTTTTCTACGACCATACACTTATTTTCAAATAAAATTGTAAATTTGAGAAATATTCTTAGTCAAACACAATTTTATTAATCACCAAGGTCGGGCGGGAGACGTCAAAAAAAAGAAAGCTGCTCTATGGTTTACTGATAATCAGAAATGACATTTAAAATTAGGTTGGCAGCCATGTATTTCATTAAGTCTTGTATACACGAGGTGTCTTAAAATGCAAAAAACGCACTGCGTGTATACCCGAATGCGTTTATAAGGAATAGACAATATAGACTTATCTTGACATCTGTAAGGTAGGGGCTAAAAAGTGTGTTCACGGCCATGTAAATCACAAATAAAAGTACGGGAGTAGAAAAAAGAGTTTACTAATCTGCATACTTAATGGAGTTTTTTTATTTTATAGCGCGTCGTTTAAAAAATAGAGGGTGAGGGACACACTTTTCACGATTTTGAGAGCAGATATCTCGAAAACGAATGGCTGAAATAAAAATATGTTTTAAAAACCTTGTATCATTTTCAAAGACCTTTCTATTAATAGCCCACACGTTTATGTACATCGAAAAATAAAAACCTACCCTTCAGTTACATGTATGGAGGGCCCCCACCCCAATTATTTTTTTTACAATATAGTATCATAATTATATAGCGGTTCATACAACACATATCCTTACTAAATTTCATTACTATAGCATTCATGGTTTTCGAGTAAATCGACTGTGACAGACGGACAGACGAAGAGACTGACATGACGAATCTATAAGGGTTCCGCAAGGAGGTTGGAACTCTTAGGGCGCCTATAGAGAGACGGCGTGACAGACAAAACCCGTGCCGCGCATATGCGTTTTACGCATATGTGCTGTCAGTACCTCTCGGGACGTCATGGGTATATAAACTATAAAAATATACCAAGAATGCCACATTGCTCTGTAATCTGGTGCAGGAACCACTCTACGTACGTTAATAAACAAAATTCAAACGTTTCCTATCACAGGTAAGTAAAAAAAGTTATATTAAATTCAATATAAAATTAGTATGGGCGAGAGACATAGTGAAGAGACACGACGCTGAATTTGTTATCAATAGTCTATGTAAACTCTTACAACTAAACGGTGTTAGTAGAAATTCAAAATTTGTTCCCGGGTTACGGACGTTTCCTATGTATAAGTAAGTATAATTATGTGTATTTCTCTATTTAAGTACATATATATATCGTCGCCTAGCACCCATAGTACAAGCTTTGCTTAGTTCGGGGCTAGGTTGATTTGTATGAGACTGTCCCCCAAACATTTATTTATTTATTTATATTTAGCAATAATATAATATTTATCTAGAGTGCAGACAATGAAGCAACTATACAAAAACATATAGTTTAAGAAATTCAGACTTAATTTTTAGATTTCCTATAGAACCATGTGTCAGAGAACGCTGGATAACGGCGACTGGAAAGTTGAACTGGTTTCCGCAAAAACACGACACAATTTGTTCGCACCACTTCCAAAATGACTGTTTTGTAAAAACAAATCCGAGATCTATATTGTCATCCAATGCCTGTCCAACTTTAAAACTCCATCCTGCGTTTGACAAGGTAAGTTAGCTTGGCTAAATAATTTTAATTATGTTTTAAAAGTAAAGTACCTTTTAAAGGATTTCTGATGTTATCTGTTAATACATATTAATTTAAGTATGTAATTTCCAGGTGTTTCTTGTCCCAAGTAACCCATATGATAATCTTTCAAGAAAACTTAAAACGGTACAATTTACGAATTTAAAAATATTCTTCATACATTCTTACTCTTTATACATCTAGTTAATCCGTCCTCATATATAATACCTAAATTACCTAACCATCTAAACTCCTTACAGTTGATCGTTTAATTTTAGTTCCGATTTAAATTTAAAAATAAATAAATATTTTTGGACATCTTTACACAAATCGACCAAGCCCCACGGTAAGCTCAATTAAGGCTTGTGATGTGGGTACCAGGCGACGACATATATAATAGATAGATACATGTAGACACTTAAATACATAGACAGCCATGCCCAAGGAACAAATATTTGTGACAAATAAATACACTAATAATGCTCTCGCCGGGATTCGAACCCGGAACCTCCAGCTTCGTAGGCAGGGTCACTACCAACTAAGCTATGGAGGCTGTCAAGTGTTTATAGTTACAATTTTCTTTTTGCGTTTTATAACGTAAAGCCTTACAACTTACTATTTGACCCTCGCCATGTTGCGGATTTTCAGTGACACTAATTTATTTTACTGGCAATGATTACTGTTTGACATCAGGCGTTGAATGTCATCGAATGTCACCGATGTAAACAAAAAGAAAATATATCGCGACTTAAACGATTTTATGATAAAAATGCCGAAAAAGATACCAATAGAAGCAAGAAAAATCGTCTTTAATACAATAAAATATTTAAACCAAAGAAAGGACGAAGGATTGAATAGTATTCCATTGGAAAATGTTTTGCAATTGGTTACTGACATGACCGGTACTGACAGTTTATAGTGCGGTTGTATTTGAATTGGTTAGTTGTTATAATTAAACTTAATAGATTTTATTTTCCCATTTAAGGTGTATGTAGATCGACGATTAAAAATATGTCTGAAAATTAAGAAGCGACTTTGCCAAATGTACAAAATAAAGCCCCACGCAAAAAGAAAATTAATATAGATGACTTCGATAAATGTGCCACAGGTACGACATAAAATTTATGAATTTTATGCCGTGCGAAAACAAGTACCAAGTATCAAAACTCTGCTTATCGCTTTGAAAAAAGACATTGGATTTACAGGCAGCAGAGAATACTTACGAAAACGGATGCACAGTATGGGATTCAGATATAAAAAATGCAAAAACAAAGATCAAAGTTCATCAGAGTCAGATTGTCAAGAATACATAAATATTGAGTATTTGGAATCGGATTTTGACGAATAGGTAATATTACAAAGCTTTGATTCTCTGTAATCAATTTTTTGGTATTAAAAATATCAACATGAAGCCAATACACACCATGCTGACTATACATGACGTATGCACATTATTGCCATAGGTAAACTGTTTGTAGCGACACTATGTCAGGGTCAAATAGAAAGTTGTTAGGCTTTAATATAAGTAGATATAGTTTGCACACCTTGAACAAACAAACCAATGCAAAGGTAACATATATAACTAGACTAGCCTTACCCTTAACACTTGTTGTTTAAATTTAACCTTAAAGCTAACAACTTAATTTAAGTAGGTACTTATTGTAAATATAAATTCAAATAAATGTATAAATTTTACTGTTTTTATATCATTCATAAAACATCATTTTAGTGAGATTTTAAAAATGAGAATGTTTGAATAGCTTTTTTCAAGTAACATTTTTAGTCAAATAACTGTTGGTTTTAATCTATCGATAAAAATATCGAGCCATACCACAACACTATTTACATTAACATGTCAAAATTACCTGACACGGTCGATTTCTATGAAAATGACAGCCAAGGCCGCCTCTATCTCTAAGGTTACACACTAAAGAGGTCCGTGCTCTGTGGGTTCCGCAAGGAGGTTGGAACTCTTAGGGCGAAGGCCGCCTCTATCTCTAAGGTTACACACTAAAGAGGTCCGTGCTCTGTGGGGTTCCGTTTTTGCCATTTTGGCTACGGAACCCTAAAAAGACATTTGATGCTAGCCGGTTTAATCAATATCAAGTGCTACGAGTATGGCGGTGAATTTATTAGTAGATTGATATCGAATTTAGCAATGTAATTGAGTCGTAAAATATTCATTTGTTTTAAGTACGAATTGATTGTTCGTTGATTTTGAAATTGCGCATAAAATGAGCAAAGTTACTTCGGTCATTTTAAGCGACTTTAGTTGCAATTGCTGCAAGTTCTACAAAAAAAAACAATGAGTAAGTTAGTTTTATTTACATGACTGCCAAAAGGAGAATATGTATTTGTGTTTAACCTATGTTTGTTTGTGAATTCCTTCAAACATACAGAACTTTCAACCACAGCGTCGAAGATTTTCAGTGGTTGATCAAAGAGCCTTAAGTAGTTAATATAGGTACTCTAAATGCAAACTTTGTATTTATTCAATAACAGTTTACATTAACAAATTTATTATTTAGATGTCATATTATTTTATTATTGAATGCACATATGAACCTAAAGCCTTTATTTTCCCTAGTATTTATTTGATTTTACGGGTTCATCTTAATCTACAGCGTGTGTATTTGATACGGGCGAATATTTTAGTGGCGATTACTATCGGACCTAGGGAACCTATTTACATAAATTTATTTTAGAAATTAAGGTTTTTTTTTTGCATACAAAATAATTGAGCCCGCAATGTATTGCATCCACTGGTAGCCACATTACTTAAAGTAGACATAATTAAGTATCTAAACGTCATACGAGTCTCATGTCAGTTGGCCGGCATACATTGCTGCTGGGTTGCACTTTAGAAAAATCATTACACCTAATCAACAACAAAATTTAACGAAATGGTTATCTTATACGACTCGTAGGATCAGATATTATAGCTGGATTAATTATTCGCCCGTATCAAATACCCACGCTGTATGTATGTAACTGCGTAGGTGACATATTGTGACACCCGAGAATTTGAAGAACAAATTATGAACTATATGTAATAACTTTTCTATGGTAGCTAAGAGACTAAAGATTTAATAATTGGGTACCTAGAGAATGTGTCGAAGTCCATAATCTGTTAATCTTGCCCCGATTGTAATTTTATTGTTTTCAGTGTTCACAAAAATTATGTTTGTGTCCTTGGTGGCGGCAGACATACACGCTTCCTCTTTAAGATTGGGCATAGAAAAGGATCCATTATTATTCATATCAAACCCCATAGAAGCCAAGTTCCCAAGCCACTGGATACCCTTAAGTATCGTCAAAAGTTTTCTAAACAAACCAACCATGAAGACACTGGGGCATCCAAATACATTCAAAGAAAAACTCATAGTTGAAGTAACATCGACTACTGCATCGACGACTGAAGAGACGACTCACAAGCCTATACCTGAAACACCTAAAACTACTCAAGAAACTCCTAAACTTACAACTACCAGGGAACCTGAAAAAACATCACCCATAGAAGAGACCCAAAAAGCTACGCCTGAAGAAACTCCTACCAAAGCACCAACTGAACCTACCATTACCACAACAACTGCACCTACTACTACCACAACAACTGCACCTACTACTACTACAACAACTGCACCTACTACTACCACTAAAACTGAACCTACTACTACCACAACAACTGAACCTACTACTGCGACAACGGTCACTATACTCACTACCACTACGACGACTACTGAAGCTACTACTACCACAACAACAACGACTGAAGCAACAACAACTGATGAAGTTACTAGTGACCCCAAAAATCCAATTAATGGATAGTATACTTTTTTTTTATCTTTTGCACGAGCTTTTCTTAAACCCATTCTACCTGAGAATGCAATGTAAAGTTACTTGACTTATAATTTATATTATATGTTGATTACTTTTTAATAAAGACCTTTTTTTCTTCTGTCTCCTCGCTCAAGTGTAATGATTGTTTGACTCCGCAGCAAAGTTTATCCAATTCTCGTTCCTTAACACCCGCAGCTGCGAGCTGCGACGCAGCGCTCAAGATACATACAAAGCTTTGAACCACTCGCTGGGCTAGTAGTAACATTTGTTGGGTTTTAATATTACTTAACATGACTCTTGAACAATCCATTTTTAAACGGTTTTTATTAACTTCACCGCGTATCAACTGTCGTCGATGCTTCAAATCTTGTGATCGATTTTTCCCCATGACAATGCAATATTATAATATTTGTATCCTTGTATCCTCAAAGCCTGATGCTGCAGACGTACTGCTCACCTTAACCGAGAGTGTTAGATACGTGAAAATGAAAGTATAGCATGTTTGGCATAATCAAATACTAACAGCCTGATCTTGACTTCCAACTCCTCACTCCTGATGCTGCAGTACTGCCTACAATAACCGCAAGGTTTATCTTTTATCGATATCTTGATTTTAAAGAAGTTCTTTAGATATTAAGTAGAAACATGCGAATTTAATACTAACATCCAACTCCTCAAATCTGATACTCGAGTGTTACTGCCTGCCACAACCGCTAGGTTTAGCGATATGTAGATTTTGCAGTACTGCTTTAGATATTTGGTAGAAACATAAGGATTTAATTATCATCATCATCATCATCAGCTGAAAGACGTTCACTGGTGAATATAGGCCCCCCCAAAGATTACCACAAGGACCGGCCCTGTGCCACCCGCATCCACCCACGCTGCGCCTTCCGGTCTGTAACCGCCACTCGAGAACCTTACCGCCCCAACGGCCATCGGTTTCACGCAATCCACGCGTGACGAGCCCCACCCACTTCAATTTAGCGATTCGAAGAGCTATATCGGTTACTTTGGTTCTGCTGCGGATGGTCTCATTTGTAATCCGATCTCGCAGAGAGCCTCTTAGCATAGGCCTCTCCATTGCCCTTTGGGTGACATTGAGCCTACTTATGAGGCCCATTGTATGCGACCACGGTTTAGTACCGTATGTCATTGCTGCGGCCCTCCGGCTGATAGACTCATAGGGTGACAGCGTGAGTGATTCGCGTAGGGCGAGCCGTCGCGCCTGCGTCCCTCCGGCTGATAGACTGATAGCATGAGTGGTTCGCGTAGGGCGAGCCGTCGCGCCTGCGTCCTTCCGGCTGATAGACTGATAGCATGAGTGGTTCGCGTAGGGCGAGCCGTCGCGCCTGCGTCCCTCCGGCTGATAGACTGATAGCATGAGTGGTTCGCGTAGGGCGAGCCGTCGCGCCTGCGTCCTTCCGGCCGATAGACTGATAGCATGAGTGGTTCGCGTAGGGCGAGCCGTCGCGCCTGCGTCCCTCCGGCTGATAGACTGATAGCATGAGTGGTTCGCGTAGGGCGAGCCGTCGCGCCTGCGTCCCTCCGGCTGATGGACTGATAGCATGAGTGGTTCGCGTAGGGCGAGCCGTCGCGCCTGCGTCCCTCCGGCTGATAGACTGATAGCATGAGTGGTTCGCGTAGGGCGAGCCGTCGTGCCTGCGTCCTTCCGGCTGATAGACTGATAGCATGAGTGGTTCGCGTAGGGCGAGCCGTCGCGCCTGCGTCCCTCCGGCTGATAGACTGATAGCATGAGTGGTTCGCGTAGGGCGAGCCGCCGCGCCTGCGTCCTTCCGGCTGATAGACTGATAGCATGAGTGGTTCGCGTAGGGCGAGCCGTCGCGCCTGCGTCGTTCCGGCTGATAGACTGATAGCATGAGTGGTTCGCGTAGGGCGAGCCGTCGCGCCTGCGGCCCTCCGGCTGATAGACTGATAGCATGAGTGGTTCGCGTAGGGCGAGCCGTCGCACCTGCGGCCCTCCGGCTGATAGACTGATAGCATGAGTGGTTCGCGTAGGGCGAGCCGTCGGGTCTGTGGCCCTCCAGCTGATAGAGTGACAGCGTGAGTGATTCGCGCAGGGCGAGCCGTCGGACCTGCGGCCCTCCAGCTGATAGAGTCACAGCGTGAGTGGTTTGCGTAGGCCGAGCCGTCGGGCCTACGGCCCTCCAGCTGATAGAGTGACAGCGTGAGTGGTTCGCGTAGGGCGAGCCGTCGGGCCTGCGGCCCTCTAGCTGATAGAGTGACAACGTGAGTGGTTCGCGTAGGGCGAGCCGTCGCGCCTGCGTCCCTCCGGCTGATGGACTGATAGCATGAGTGGTTCGCGTAGGGCGAGCCGTCGCGCCTGAGTCCCTCCGGCTGATAGACTGATAGCATGAGTGGTTCGCGTAGGGCGAGCCGTCGTGCCTGCGTCCTTCCGGCTGATAGACTGATAGCATGAGTGGTTCGCGTAGGGCGAGCCGTCGCGCCTGCGTCCCTCCGGCTGATAGACTGATAGCATGAGTGGTTCGCGTAGGGCGAGCCGCCGCGCCTGCGTCCTTCCGGCTGATAGACTGATAGCATGAGTGGTTCGCGTAGGGCGAGCCGTCGCGCCTGCGTCGTTCCGGCTGATAGACTGATAGCATGAGTGGTTCGCGTAGGGCGAGCCGTCGCGCCTGCGGCCCTCCGGCTGATAGACTGATAGCATGAGTGGTTCGCATAGGGCGAGCCGTCGCGCCTGCGTCCCTCCGGCTGATAGACTGATAGCATGAGTGGTTCGCGTAGGGCGAGCCGTCGCACCTGCGGCCCTCCGGCTGATAGACTGATAGCATGAGTGGTTCGCGTAGGGCGAGCCGTCGGGTCTGTGGCCCTCCAGCTGATAGAGTGACAGCGTGAGTGATTCGCGCAGGGCGAGCCGTCGGACCTGCGGCCCTCCAGCTGATAGAGTCACAGCGTGAGTGGTTCGCGTAGGGCGATCCGTCGGGCCTACGGCCCTCCAGCTGATAGAGTGACAGCGTAAGTGAATCGCGAAAGGCGAGCCGACGCGCCTGCGGCCCTCCAGCTGATAGAGTGACAGCATGAGTGGTTCGCGTAAGGCGAGCCGTCGGGCCTGCGGCCCTCCAGCTGATAGAGTGACAGCATGAGTGGTTTGCGTAGGCCGAGCCGTCGGGCCTACGGCCCTCCAGCTGATAGAGTGACAGCGTGAGTGGTTCGCGTAGGGCGAGCCGTCGGGCCTGCGGCCCTCTAGCTGATAGAGTGACAACGTGAGTGGTCCGCGTAGGGCGAGCCGTCGGGCCTGCGGCCCTCCAGCTGATAGAGTGATAGCGTGAATGGTTCGCAAAGGGCTGGCTGTCGGGCCTGCGGCCCTCCATCTGATAGAGTGACAGCGTGAGTGGATCGTACAGAGAGAGCCGTCGGGCCTGCGGCCCTCCAGCTAATAGAGTGACAGCGTGAGTGGATCGCGTAGGGCGAGCCGTCGGGCCTGCGGCCCTCCGGTTGATAGGCTGACAGCGCAGGTGGTTTGCGTAGGACGTGCCATCGGACCTGCGGTCCTCCAGTTGATATACAGAGAGTGTGAGTCTCTCAGATTCACGTAGTGCGTGCCATAGTGCCGTCGGGCCTATGGCCCTCCGGTTGATAGTTTTCATGGATTGACCCTTTAGGCCCTCGGTCCGCGTCGGACTTTCCGTCAGACCTGTGGCCTATACCACAAAACTTTACAAGCGTACAATTCTACAAAATTTTATAAATTCCCATACAAAATGTTGACAATTTTGTAGAATTGTACGCTTGTAAAGTTTTGTGGTATAGGGGCCAGCAGTCCTCCGGTTGGTCGACTAAGAGAATGAGTTTATATTTTATAGTCTCGAAATTAGGCTTGTATAAAAATTTAAACTTGAAATTCTCAATAAACCAAATTGATTGATATATTCCTTATTGTCAGAAATCTGTTATCTAAGGTACTTAGGGCTTGTGCATAAATCACGCGAGGTCCTATAGGGGGGGGAGGGGGTCCAAGAAAACATCACGAAAGATCACGGTAGGGGAGGGGGGGGGGGGTACAAGGAGACCTCACGTGTATTTTTTTAAGATGAACAAACTCAGAAATATTGTCAATTTCGGCTAGCGAACGTGAAAAGTAGAATGAAAAAAATACACGTGAGACTGCCAAGGGGGGGGGGGGTAGCCAAGAAACTCACCAAACATCACCATGGGGGAGGGGGGGGGTCAAAAAGTAGCCAAAAAAACATCACATGATTTATGCATGAGCCCTTATTGTATGAATAACACGTCCATTTGAGATACTTCGGGCATTGAACCTTACATTAACCACGCCGAGCCTTTGGTTTTTATTTGTCAATCGAAATATTAAATTTAAAAAAATGGTGTCGGATTTCTAAAAATATCTATTCAGCAGGGATTCGCCTCCCGTTACACATAAAATAATGTCCATTACGTTTACATATATGTGTCGTGATTCGTGATGAAAGCGCGAGAGTATAAACGCTACTTAACATGCATAATTGTATTACATATTATAAACAACATCGGTATAGTATCGGAAATTAACTTAACAATTGCACTAAAAACTTGAAAATAAAATAAATAAATAAAAGTTTTAAGTTAAACGGTTTTTATTGCACCAAAAACTAGGAAATAAAAATTTGTTATAACTAACCGTAGATGCAACTTTCTGTAGATTAATCACGTGAAACTATTATCACTGTAGTTTTCCCAAGTCGGATGCTGAAAGCCACGTTTAGCCTCTATGTCAGTGGATTAAGCGTTACCTAATCGGAAACTTTTACTAAACTAAAATAAAAACGTGGGGCGTTATTATGAAGAAAGAAACATACAAGTTCAGAACATGTAATTGTAGTTTTAATTTTCCAAATTAATCATCCATCTGTTCCATCACTTCCACAGAGGTTAATAGCTGTTAACAAGGTCAGAACAAAACTTATTATACTATTGCTGTCTTGATTTATATGTGTGTTCCTAAATAACTATAGTGACTTTATCACAATTGCGTACGCCCCGCGTTTTTATTTTAGTTTGGTAAAAGTTTCCGATTAGGTAACGCTTAATCCACTGACATAGAGGCTAAACGTGGCTTTCAGCATCCGACTTGGGAAAACTACAGTGATAATAGTTTCACGTGATTAATCTACAGAAAGTTGCATCTACGGTTAGTTATAACAAATTTTTATTTCCTAGTTTTTGGTGCAATAAAAACCGTTTAACTTAAAACTTTTTTTATTTATTTTTCTTTAATTAATTTTATCGTCATATTTTTCTTAAAAATCCACAAAATAATAAAAATTTCAATCCTTACTAGTACCTAACGAACCACAAAAGGGTTGAGTTTAGCTAATCGATAGATGTGTCAGCCAAAGTATGATATACATATAGATTCAAGATTCAAGATTCAAGATTCAATAAAACATATATAAACAAACATTATCCATAAGCAGTTTATTTACATTCTTTCCAAATTAAAATCTTGTCGCATTTGAGGCCAAAAAAATTGTCGACAAGCTTTCAATCTGAGAAGAATATAAATAGACTGCTTATGCTTATGCCGTGTGGTGACGGCAGTAAGAATACATTTGTCACCACCCCCAACTCCTCCTGTGGGTGTCGTAAGAGTCGACTAAGGGATTGAAGTGTCACTGGCCATTATTTGATAAAAGATTGATGAAGTGCAGCTGCGTCATCATAGTGGACACATTACTGCGATGGCCAATCCGCTTGCCCAGCGTGGCGATTATGGGCAGTTACCTCCTAATCCGTCTATATGCATGGTTAATAGGAGAGGCCTACGTCCAGCAGTGGACTAACATAGGCTGATGGTGATGATGTGAAACTGCTTACGGACAATGTTTGTTTATATAACAAACATTATAGCGTGCGTGGTTGCCATGACATGACGACACATCTACTCGTATTGATCAGCTAAACTCAACCCTTTTGTGGTTTCTTACTTGTAATAAGGACTGTTCATTTTACTAAGACATACATCGGTTTTAAAATCGATTCATGAATAGTTGACAGTTACGAAATAGCAAAACCATGTTTTTCAATTGATTTATGTTTGCTTTTCAAGTTTCCAATATTATATCTGATAAAACATATTCATTTTGATAATCACAAATTGATGCTGCACAATGGTGTACAGAACAATATTCACTGTGAAAGATTGCAAATATCTAACAATTTTCAAGTCGACGTTATACTAACGCATGAAACAATTTAGACACTGACAGTGACATATGCTTGAAGATTGAATGAAGTCTAAACACAGAAATCTTACTTGCATACCTTAAAATTGGCTATTGAACTGTATGTAAATGAAATGAAATGAATTTATTAGCACATAATAACTTACAATTATATTACATAAAAACAGAGATATCAAAGTTGTGCCAAAGGGTCCTCACTCAGCTTGTTGTCACGTAGTGCACCGCAGGGCACACTACGCAACGCTGATTTTCAGTGAGGCCCGACGTCGTACGTCGTTTCACTAAAAAGTATAGAATTTTTTGCATTTTAGTGGCCCACAAAAGGTACCTTACTATTCCATATCACATACGCACCCACCAAACTTCCAACGCACCCACCCATAGAACTATAGAACTAATTAATAACTTTTTAGCTACGATTCAAAATGCAGACATTTTCTCTAATAGATAGATGGACACAACTTAGACGAAAAATTAACCATTACCTTAATACCTGCTACAGTACCCTATAAGTTTTCCTTTTCATTATTTTGACATAAAATGTTATTACTATTAGAATTATGTTAGCTTATAGATAATTCCACATGTAATGTCTTGGCGTAAGCTGTTTTTTACATGGTTGTTGTTGAATAAAGACTAACCGCGGTCCTAATACTGTCATGCTGATGCTGTCGTAGAAGAGTATGTGCTTAAGTAGAAAATCATAAAAATAATCAATTTCGGGACGAACGCCCCTGCTTAGCAGGCAATTTGTATGTATGGTCCTTTAACTGCTTCCTATTTCGCAACAGGGCCAATTTGGCGGCGATATTTACAGAAAATATTGCAGCTAAAATCGGTTTCTTGATGTCTATCGAAGACATAGTATCTCTTGTCGGTTGTTTTGGACTGATTTGGCAAGGGCATATAATAAGGGTCAAACATTAGAGCTATTTCATTAAATGATCATAGAATTTGTTTTAAAAGAAGACCCAGAAAATTGTCTGTATCTTCATCCTAAATAACGGTAATGGCCTATTGTGAAGATACACTTAAGAAACGATAGACGAGAAGCTAAATCATTTAAAAAATTCAAACGTGTATTCAATCGTCGTTGCAACTAGTAGGAAAATGTCAAAAAGTAATTTGCAGAACATAAGTTTCGTGCCCAAGCCCAAGCAATAGTCTAAAAATGTTGCCGATATAATTAATCTATTGCATTGTGACATTAATTATTATTTGTCTATTTTAAGATAAATAATATTTCACAAATAAAAATTAAATATGCTAAAATAAAAAATAATTTACGAGAGGTTATTAGTGTTTCTTAATAAAATGAACAGTCCTTATATTCCTCAGTCTATCCATTTCCATTAACGCTTCATCGTTGCAAGGTCTCTTTTCAGTTAATTTGTGTAATCTAATTCTTCAATCTGTAGACCGTCTAAAGACTGAACTCTACTCAGAGCTTCTTAGTTATGCTTGTCCAGCAGCGAAGAATTTCGAAC
>JALPQI010009305.1:0-16694 GCA_025490895.1 Thaumatotibia leucotreta
TAAAAATATAATTTACTCGAAATGTCCACCCTTATTTTTTATACAGGCTCTTAAACGCGGTTTCCACTCATCAATAGCTTCACGTACTTTTTCAATAGGAATACGCTTCGCTTCTCTCACTAAGGCTCGCTTCAGGGCCTGAAGGTTTGGATGCGGCTTTCGGCATGCCCTTAGCTCTAATTCCGTCCACAAAGAGTAATCTAAAGGATTTAAGTCTGGGCTTGAAGAAGGCCATTCCTCAGTACTAATAAACCCAGGCAAATTTTCGTTTAGCCACTTTTGTGTAGATTTCGCTTTATGCGATGGTGCTGAATCTTGTTGGAAAATCCAGTCCTTTCCAGCGAATAGAGTGGTAGATAGGGGTTTTACAACGTTCTTGAGAATGTCACTCTGATAATTTTGTGCTTTAACTTTGACCCCCTGTTGGCAGAAATGTAATTTCGTAACGCCTTCATATGAAACTCCCCACCATACCATGACGCTAGCCGGATGATGTGTGCGTTGGACATTTCGCACGTTAGACGGAATCTCCTTTGAGCTTTTGGCGTAGATTTTATCATTCTGCCTGTTAAATTTTTCTTCGACAGTAAATATCTTCTCATCCGTGAACAATATTTTTGTAGGGTCGTGTCGCCTAAGTAGGGTCCGACAACGTTTGAGTCGCATTTTCCGTAGACGATCATTTAGATAATGCACTTTTCTCTTACTATACGCTTTTAATTTAAGATCATATTTAAGTATTCTATTTACCGATATACGTGAAATTCCCGTCTGTAGAGCCATTTTCTTCTGGGTGCGGCACGGATTTCGACGAATTCGTTCTTTGATAATCTTTATGTTCGCAGGGGTCCTAACAGAACGCGGGCGGCCAGTTCTTGGACGATCATCAATCTTTTGGGTCTCCTTATACCGCTTTATAGTATAGTATACAAAATTGCGGCTAGCTCCAATATTTTTTAATTCGTTAAAAATTTCCATTGGTTTTTTTCCCGCCTCATACAACGAAACTACAGTACACCGAAGTTGTTTCTTAGCCGCCATTTTGACAAACAATGACAATAAAAAGAAAAAAGATATATATTCTTAATTAAAACGTTCCAATTTCAAATCCTGAAACAGCCACGACAAGCTGCCAGCACGTTTTTATTTTAAATTTGAGGTTTGAAATTCGTCTCAAAACTTATGAACACACGAGGTAGTGACTAAAGTCAGATTTCAGATTCATGAAAAATTGACGGCCTTTGGAGTATTGATGTAGATTATGATAAAATAAGTACAGGATTCATATTTTAGAAGTACTTATGCTTATTAATCTTTGTTATAATTACGGGCAAATATCTTCACGGGGTTTAGTATGGGACAACTTGTACCTTTTATATAGAATTACAGTCTAAAAATATTGACAGGTAATTTCAAACGCGGATGACATACCTAACTACCGAATCAAAAATAACGATTGGGCACAAGTCTAATTTAAAAAAAAACCTAATAATTAATTTATCGCCTGTATTCGATTTAGGTTTGCTTATTTTTTTGTTTTCTATTGATGAAAGGAATAGGTATGTACATGTACTTACCTATTCTTTTAATTAAATACCTAGAAATGATTAAGTATTATTTCAACACAAGTATTTCGCAACAGATTCTAAACTGTACCAAATATCATTTTTTAGTACTTTGGTTATGGTCGTCGTTTGTACCTATTGTTAATATTTTTTCTGCCCTCCGGCCGGCAAACAGCACTTTGCCGGCCGTTGCGCTAAACTAAGTTGCTGCCTGCCGGTTCCGTTGAGCAGAATAATAATATACATACCTCGGCCGTTAAATGGGAAAACCTCGGATCACATGTTTGTCTACAATTACACGTCATCAGAGACATTTCCCACTTAAACGGCCTTTGACATGTGATCTACTATTAATATATTAACAAATTCCTCCAAACTTTTTCCGTACTCTGTGAAATACTAAAGCCGAATCGAGAAGCCCTCGGCAAGTCAATTCCGAGCGTAGCGGCGAAACGAATTTGTAATCAATGTGAAAAACAAAAGTTACCTCAGTTGCCGTACCATGAGCTGGCGAGGTGTTCTTAACGCGCATTTTATTTCTATCTGGCTTGCTCTCGCCAATATGCGAGTACGAGCGGGATAGATACGTAGAACGTAAATGCGCTTTAATAACGTAGCGGTAGCTTATGGTTACTTAGGCATACTGGACCTGCCGTATCGGTCCGATTGGACCGACAGGGGATTAGATGGAACTTGATGGCAGTCGATTATTGGCTTTCAATATTTGATAGGATTTTAAAGCTACGTACTCTGATAGCCTAACATTAATGGCCTCATTTGTTAATGTTTTATCTTATTTAGTATTTTATATTTATTTAATGACTGTTCAATACTAATACTGAGTTGCAGGAACCTATCTACAATGGTGCACAACTGCACATAGTGCATTAAAACGAATAAAAATCTCTTAATAGAAATAATCTACTTTGGATGTAATTTAGCTTTTCAATTATTTTATTTTAATTTTATATTCGTTCCTTTTTAGGATTCCGTATGTAACCCTTTTACGGTTTCGCCAAGTCCGTCTGTCTGCTTGTAGCGTAGCTCATTAACTTTTCTCCTCACTATAGCAAGGAAACTCAAAAAAGTTAAATAAACCTAGTTAATATAGAATGATTCATTTAAGAGTATTTTACGTTTTGTTACTTTCATCATCATCATCTCAGCCATAAGACGTCCACTGCTGAATATTGGCCTCACCTCTGGACCTTCACATGTACCGGTTAGATGCGACCTGCATTTAGCGTGTCCCGGCGACCTTCATAAGGTCGTCTGTCCATCTTGTGGGCGGACGTCCTACGCTGCGTTTGCCTAGCCGTGGTCTTCACTAATCACTCGAGCACTTTTCGACCCCATCGACCATCTGCTCTGCGTGCAATGTGGCTTGCTCATTGCTACTTCAGCTTGCTTATCCGTGTTACTTTACTCACTAGTTATTAAAATGTGTTTTACCCGATCGTATTAATGAATAAACGAGCGGTTTACGAGCCAGTGAAGGGAAAATTATGTTTCGATTCTACCCATAACTGGGAAAACCGGGAGCTGAAAATGGGGTCAAAAGTCTTTAATAATGAGTTCTACAACTTCTAGTACTACTCCAGTAATATAGATGCGGGAGGAGGGACGAGGCTAATTTAAAACGTGTATTTTCATCAAAGAACAACACCTCCACGGAATATAATGTTCTCTAAACACCTCCATGCGTATGAATTCATTTAAATTAAGGGCAGTATTCTCTAATCCCAATTTCGTGACCGGTCAATTAATAAATTAAACGAATTGCTTTTCTTTGTAGATATAATTAAAATTCCCACTTCCTGTGGCAATGAGAATACAAAAATGGAACTAAACAATGCAGTGCTAATGGATAGGGATTGCTTTTTCGTTTCGCGTTTTATTTATTTATGTTTATATTCTGTTTTGTTTTTTAATGTGCTGGTTATTTTGTGCCGGTAAAAGTAATTACTTTTTTTCTTGTCTTTAAATATGAAAATCAATAAATTTAAAAAGTAGTCTGGCAGGGTAGGTAAAACTGCAGCACAGGAAAAGGGAATAACTAATTAGACCTATTTTATTTAAGTTGCTAAATATACAGGGTGGCTAAAAAATATGTACCAGTGGCGCTCGTTCGGGAAGGGCTTCCACTTAGTTTTTGGTCACCTTGTATACATTTCATGTTTTAATCTTAGTATATGTGAATTATTTTTGTAATATCACATTCATAATTGTTTTAATTAAAATGAAAATCCGATATAAAGAAGAGAAGCCAAGATCGGTCATTTCGCCATTTTCATTTTACGCTATTTACATTCGATTTCAATTTGTGTTCTTTCGTTGTCCATTAAAATTATGGTATGTTAATTGATTACAAAACACACACCAATAAATCTTGCCTCTTTTAATGGCATTTGCATGAATACAAGTAAGTGTGTAATAGTATTATTATTAACTCTCAAACAACTCTAAACTGAACAAGAATAGGAAAATTAGTTTACAAGTGAACAAAAGCATTATTAATAGAAAATGCGACCTAAAGCTATCTAATTAAAATCTCGTTATGTTTGAGAGCCGTACCATGAGATTAACTTCCAAGAACCTCGATACTTAATCCTCTTTAGAAATAAAATCTATCTGACATAGTTAAGAGAGATCTTAAATAAATACTAAACTGGAGCCGTACTATGAGTCGGTAAGTAAATAAATAAATATCTTGGGACTTTCTTAAGGTGCATTCAGACCAAACGAGCATTCGATGTTCTATCCCCCACTCTACGAAATCAACGAATCACGTTTTGCGTAACGATCGAATTTCGTAGAGTAGGGGGTTAGAATAGCGAATACTCGTTTGGTCTGAATGCACCTTTACACAAATCAACGTGAGAGTCAGAATGGCGGGTGTACCTCTATAAATACAAAACTCGACTATACTAAAAAAATGTACTCAAAATGTACTATTTAGTACCTATTTTAAAAAAAATTGTACCCCTCCGTACAAAAAGTTATTACAATGTTCAGGTACAACCGCCGTTCTGACTGTCAAGACGGCGGGTGTACGCTGGTTTACCGGGAAGCTATTGATTAGCGACAAATCCTATTGACTCAAAAAAATGTACTAAATTTGTACTTGTGTAATACGTCGATTTACTAAAGCTGGCGCGGAATTTGTACTGAGTGACAGCTATTTTCATAGAAAATCTGTCAAATCTGCGCCAGCTTTAGTGAATCGACATTCGTTCTTCTCTAGAGTTAAAAAAATAAGTGAGTAGGTACTTAGTTAGATACACTTACATACCTACTTAAATTCTTTTTTCCTTGAACCGTAGAAAAACCGGGAAATAAACGCTAGGAAGAAGACGAAGAATCGAAAAAAGTAAATTTGCATAACTCCGCGATTACAAATTATATTACTAAAATTTAAACTGCATATGAAAGTACAAATTTAGTACATTTTTTTGAGTCAATAGGATTTGTCGATAATCAATAGCTTCCCGGTAAACCAGCATACACCCGCCGTCTTGACAGTCAGAACGGCGGTTGTACCTGAACATTGTAATAACTTTTTGTACGGAGGGGTACAATTTTTTTTGAAATAGTTACTAAATAGTACATTTTGAGTACATTTTTTTTGTATAGTCGAATTTTGTATTTGTAGAGGTACACCCGCCATTCTGACTCTCACAAATCAACCTAGTCCCACGGTAAGCTTAATTAAGGCTTGTGATGTGGGTACCAGGCGACGATGTATATAATAGACAGATACTTAAATATATATACACAACCTCATGGTTGGTCATCCAAGGAACAAATATTTGTGATAAATACGCAAATAATGCCCTCGCCGGGATTTGAACCCGGATCCTCCAGCTGCTTAGGCAGGGTCACTGTCACTACCAACTAGGCTACGGAGGCTGACAAGGGCGACAAGTAAGGTTTACGTTAGCGTTCTACTCGATACGGAAAGCAGTCTATCACGTTCGCACTTATGTATTGGAGCGAGTGTGATGGTCTGCTTTGGGTCATTGTCAGATTTAGGTTATCGTCTTTTCGGTAGACATACATAAAGTTAAGGAAATCGTGTACTAATTTTGCGATAAAACAATTACTGGTACAACTAGGTTCCCCGTTCTACAACCCTATGTAATAAAATCGTATCATAGACTTATAAAAGCTGTTAACTTTTGACCACCGAGTGGACAACTTTTGTTTTTCCGACTGACAAAGACCCCTTTACATTTTGAGTAAACGGTAATGTAAACATCATATCACATCATCAGCCTATAAACAGTCCACTGCTGGACAAAGGCCTTTCCCATTACCTAAGCACTTGGACGCGGTAGGAGCCGAATGACCATATTCGCCACGCTGGGCAAACGGGTTGGCGACCGCAGTGTCCACATCATCAATTTTTTTTTAATTTTTTAATGTTTATTCACTGTAATAGACATTAGGGAATACCTCCTGTCACAATTATTCGTATACTCACTAGGAGATTCCTACCTTTCTTTAATTTAAGTAATTGTTTAAGCGAAATAAAGTTTTTTCATTTTTTTCATTTTCATCAATCTTCAATAAATAAATATAGTCAATGCAATGACACTTCAAATCCCTCAGTCGACTCTTAAGATACCCATAATAATGTAAACGTTACTTGACAACTCGTGGTAAGCACACTGCCGCGGAGTTCAAGCAATATCGTGATTCGATTGAAGTCGATTCCATCATAAAACTTTATCTGAAAGTGCTGAAAGGGTCATTCGATGATAGAATTTGTTGTCTTTGTTACGTAATGTTAATCGATGTTGTAGGCTACGACGAGTATTAGTTAACATTTTTACACGACTGGATTTTATTCTCGGCAATATATTTACATAATGATCTAAGTTGCCGTGTGATGACGGCAGTAAGAATACATTTGTCACCACCCCAACTCCTCCTGTGGGTGTCATCATCATCATCATCATCATCATCAGCATATGTTAGTCCACTGCTGGACGTAGCCTCTCCTATTAACTATGCGTGTAGACGCATTAGGAGGTAAATGCCCATAATCGCCACGCTGGGCAAGCGGATTGACGATCGCAGCAATGTGTCCACTATGATGACGCTGCTGCCCATCATCAATCTTGTAGAATGGTCAGTGACACTTTAATCCCTTGTCGACTCTTACGACACCCACAGGAGGAGTTGGGTGGCGACAAATGTATTCTTACTGCCGTCACCACACGGCAAAGTATCTATAGGTGTCTATCTACATATTATATATATTGTCGCTTAGTACCCACACAATAAGCCTTAATTGAGCTTACCATGGGACTAGGTCGATTTGTGTAAGATGTCCCAAGATATATAAGTACTTACTCGATACCTATAGCAGGCCATCGCGCTCGCTCTAATATGTCAGGGCGAGCGCGATAGAATGCATTACGTATCGAGTAATCTGTCGTATCCCTTACTTCCCCCCCCCATTGCCCCCCCCCCTATATCCCCCCCCCTATATTCCCACCCCCCCTTATGTTTTATACTCAAACCACCAATACTACAGACTGACAACAGACATCATAACATTTGTCAAATTTTTCCCTCCAACACAGACATGACATACCTACCGACAACAGATGACAACTCTCTTTCTCTTCCATAAAATTATTCACAAATCGAATTATGGGCCTTAAGCCCTAGGCAACTAATTTTTCCCCCTGGGCGTCAAATTGGACAGAAAGTGAAGGCACCCTCTCCAGACTTGTCCCAAAAAATAAAAATAAAAACCCCTTACTTTCCAACTTAAGGTACGGCTACAGTTTGAAACACAAGGTACTATCAACAAACATGATAAAGTACTAACCAACAAAATAAATGATACAAACTGTGAAGAGTAGAACTTTGCTTGCCTTAATCCGATAAAAAGGGAGTGAATAATGCCCGTGTCACCTGTGGACGCGTCCTCATTTCTAGTTTCAGTACAAAGGTCAACCAACTGTAGTTTGGGGCAATGGGCCTCTCTATTACAGTTAAAATTGTTCGACATGGCGACTTCCTCGCACAACGCATCAGTATTGCGATACAGTGAGGAAACGCTGCCAGCATCTTCGGTATAATCCCATAAGGGCCAATCTTAGATATAGGTAAGGTTAAGTAGATTAGTTAGATTTAATCTATGTATATAAATAGTACGGTTTTGAAAATAAATATATTGAAGTTTTCGACATTATATCTGTGAGTGAGTATAATACGTCAGCCTCTCCGTAGCGTAGTTGGTAGAAATCCAGCCTACGAAGCTGGCGGTTCCTAGCTCGAATCACGGCGTGGGCATCATTTGTGTATTTATTTATTACAAATATTTGTTCCTCCCTTGGCTGTCTATGTATTTAAGTATCTATTTATTACATAATATATTATCGTCGATTCATCACAAGCCTTAATGGAGCTTACTGTAGAACTAAGTCGATTTGTGAAAGATGTCTCAAGATATTTATGTCATCTTACACTAAAGGTCTAGAATTTGTTGTCGTCTGTATTAAATTTAATATCAGTGCCATCGAAATTGCCTCCCCTTTACTTTAGGAATCGTTTCACTGACGAAGATAAAAATCTGCGTGTCTTCATGAGAGAGACGAATCCGCCAAAATCCGTTGCCGTTTTTTTACGTTATAATAATCATAGATATTGACGTCTAAGTAGGGGTCAATTATTGCGCAAAAAAAATGCATATAGTTAGGGGCGTAATGAAAGTAAAAATAATTCAATTCCATAACAATTTTAAATAACAATTTCGTGTGTTTCCATATATAACTAACGATTTATTAAATAATAATTACGATAAGTACCTACTAAAGATACCTTTAAATAACAATTTCGTGTTTTTCCATATACATACAGGGTTACTTTTTCACCAGTACAAAAAATCAACATACGTAATAGTAGTCCAAGTTACAGAATACTAGCATTTTTTGTTACCACCCCTTTAGAAGAAAAAAACTAAAATACCGATGCTTGAACTTATCCGCAAACCTAACAAGAAAATTGGACGCATTACGCATTATCAATGTACATAACTAGCAAAACACACGAACTGGCAACTGTTTGTTTACAACGTTTTCGCCCGCGGCATGACGGGTTGGAAAAACGGTGCGGCGGCGTAATGTGCGCTGGGTATCAACTTATGATTATGACCTCCCAAATCTTCCTTCATACTTGCACTACAAGTACACTACAAGACAGCACGGGCTTAGGCCCGTCAAAATAAAGAATTTTTCTGTGTGTGAAGTTTGTCGAATGTTTTAAATTATGTCTGGGAAACGTGATAAAATTACAAAGTAGGACAGAAACTTTCTTCATAGAGGCGTATTTAAAAAATTTAAATCAACTTTATGCACAATGATTGGAATAAAAATACCTAAGTAATGGAGTCCATTTCTCATACTAATTTATTAATTCACATACTTAAGCAAGTGCACAGTCATCAAATGCACTTATTATTAGATTTTTTAAGTCTTTTAAATTTTGAGCCTACCCGCCGCAAAAACAGTCACCCACAAAAACAGTCACACGGGGTCAAATCTGTTGACCTGGCTGGCCATGGCTATAACACTGGCATTTTCCAGGCGGGGCACATTTTCCCCAATGAGAAAATAACTACGAACCATCTCGTACGAGCAATTTCCGACTGAAGGTAGTACGATGCGGCACGCGTGCACGCACCTACGACAAGCGCGGGACTGACCATGACCTAGTCACCCAGATTAAGGTAACTGCTATGTTGCCAACTCGTGCGCCGACCGGCAGGTCGCTCACCCCTTTCCGCCGCCCTCTGCGTCCCGCACCCCGTTGACGTATTGTCATTAGTAATCCTATCATTTTACATTTGCAGGAAGGATAAATTAATAATAAATAAAAAAAAATATATGTAAATTTTATTTGATAAATGTAATCTATTATCGATACCAAATACGTGGGGAAAATTTATTGTACCGGTGAAAAAGTAACCCTGTATAACTAACGATTTATTAAATAATAATTACGATGAGTACTAAAGAAACCAACACATAAAAATTATTATTAAAACTATAGGTACATGATAAAAACTAAAAATACCTACCTACCCTAAGTCCCCCAAATCAGTCCCTAGTGGAAGGGTGCCCATATCATCATCATCATCATATCAGCCGAAAGACGTCCACTGCTGAACATAGACTACCCCCAAAGATTGCCACAATGACCGGTCCTGCGCCACCCGCATCCAGCGAACTCCTGCGACCTTCACCAGGTCATTAGTCCACCTTGTGGGGGGCCTACCCACGCTACGCCTTCCGGTACGTGGCCGCCACTCAAGAACCTTCCCGCCCCAACGGCCATCGGTTCTACGCGCAATGTGCCCCGCCCACTGCCACTTCAGTTTAGCGATTCGGAGAGCTATTTCGGTAAGGCTGGCTGGCTGGCTACATTCCCATTTAATTGTATACTACAGTATTTTTTTTGTAATCGACCGTAGCACAAATGACTATGCATATTAATGAAATGTAAATTTTCTTATATTTATTTGGCCCTTTCTGAGGTATCTAATTACCGAATAGTCACTCGTGCCTGTTTCAAGTTAGTTCAGTTAAAGTTATCACGTTGGCTTTACTTGGTTGTGTGTTGTGTTACAATTAATAAGCATTTCTCAGCTATGTCATGTTCTAAACGATCGCCGTGCTCCCCGGCTGTTTCCATACAAGCCACAATCTTAACAAGCTCTATTAATTAAGATGAATTTCACATCCCTTCCCGTACCATTCTTGAGGTTTCCAACTTACGTATACATATTAAAAAGCATGTTGTCACTTGCTTAAGGCATAAAGTGTTAACAAATGCCATTCAGTAAAAAGACAGGAATTGGAAGTCAATATAAAAATATACATACAATTACAAAAAAAACGGTGCACTAGAGGCCTATGATGGTCCCGTGTTTAATCGTTTGTCGATGTTGCTGTCAGGTTCTAATAAGTATGCGAAAGTGACGAGTAGCACGATAAACGGTAAACGCGTGACCACCATAACCCTCCTAAATGCCGTTAGAACTATCGCGTAGGTAATTAAATGAGTAAGCGCTAACATATATTTGCAGGGTACCCTTAAGTATACTCTTCGCCCAATAAGCTGTTAGTCAATTTCGTAGTCTAAATACTAATAGTTCATCGTCCACCTTTTAAAAGCGTTTTCTCTCGCATTAAAATATGACATACCTACACGCCAATATCTCTTATCTGTTGTCTAGCAAGACAGTTGCGTGTCAGGCATGTCATCTCACGACCACCTTAGTGGTTCTTGGCGTTCTAAGGGATAAAGGACATGTATTTTAATTTTGTAAATCAAACAAAAACTTATAAAGTGTGTCAAAGTTCCGAAGTGGAAACCGGTAACATCACGCTGTGAAAGAAATTTGTATTATTTTTTGTCAGTTTTCAAGGGAAAAAATATAATGTTTCTAGCGTTTTGCCGGCAGCAACTGTCTGAACTGAGTGCAGCCGTCTGAACTTCCACTCCAACGTAGACACTTACTATGCCTTATTGGGATTAGCCCTGTTTCCTCACGATATTTTACTGCACCGAAAAGCTATTGGTATTGTATATAACAAATTCGATCGTATATAAGTTTCCAAGCACTCATTGATTCGAGCCGGAGTGTGAACCATCACCATTCGGATTGAAAAACGTACCTTACTTAACGATAGACAACCAACGTTTTTGAACAGAAAAATACGGATTCGATATTTTTTGTTTATTTCATTGACAGACTTCAGGCTAGGTACACACTTAGCGGCTGGCCATACCGGCTAATGGGAAGGCCAAAATTATATATATCCGTATAATCTTTTTACAAAAATTGCGGTTCCATTTGGCGAGTGGCTACGTGCATACCTAGCCATAGTTGTATCATTTGTTGGTGCTTACCATGTTGCCGCTGCATTAACGAGGACCTACTTTCTATTCATCCCGCTCGTTCTTGTGTATTGGTGCGAGCAAGCCGGATAGAAAATAAGCCTGCGTTAATAACCCAGCGGCAGCTCACGGTACGGCTACAGTGGCTGTACCATCAGTTGGCAAGTATCGGTTACGTTAGGTTTTACTATACACGTCAAGCAGGCGTTCGCGCTCACTCCAATGAAATAAGCGCGAGCGCGATATAATTCTAGAAATATTGAGTAAAACCTAAACCGTAGCCAATACTTGAAATGTCATGGTACGGCTACAGTTGTGAGCATCTGTGTTATTTATTACTAGCCACGGAGGTAAGTATGCTCTTGCTCTGGTTCGCGAACGTTGACCAAGCTTAGAACAAAGGCACGCATGCGTCGAGTACGAGGCCGAGAGAGGATGATGTCTCCTTGTTCGTCCGTTTGGTGCCTGTGAATAGAAATAGAATTAATTTGAGTTAGGTACTGTTTCTTATTTTCTAAGGAAGTCCTGAAAATGTAGTGGATTGTCAGTTTAAAAAGCGATGTTGAACCAACTTTATGATCATTATTTTCGTGTGGTGACGGCTGGTAAGAATACATTTGTCATCACCACAACTCTTCCCGCGGGTTTTGTAACAACAAGGGATGGGAGTGTCACTGACCATTCTTTGATAGAAGATTGACGTTGGGCAGCAAAGTCATCGTAGTGAACAAATTACTGGGATTGCCGACATTTACGTCCTAATCCGTCTATACGCATTGTTAATAGGAGAGACCTACGTCCAGCAACGAACTGAGATAGGCTGATGATGTGATGTGCGTGATCATTTTTGGATTTATGATCATTTGGATGGATAATCAGCAAAGCTAACTTACATTTTTAAAATACGTGGGTATATCATTCTAGGGTCGAGTCAAAAAGTGAAAATGGTTGCCAGCAAAGCACGTTGATAACTACATATCCGTGCCTTTATTTTTCGAGTAAACTATAGATATCGGTGAAAATAAAATACCTGCTATAATGGAGCGCATTTACTCTTGTCAATAAGTCGACTATTCGCTGATACCTGAAAAACATTTTAGGGTTTTTCTAGTTATGTATGATTGGTGGCCATCTGGCGATGTACGCATAACTACCTATTGTTAAATGCCTATGCATTGCGGGTACTATCATCCATAGTAGTCAGTAACTCAGTAGTAGTGGTCTTACCAACAAAGCTGGTGGTTCCGAGTTCATATCTCGGTGACGGCATCTCGTTTACTAAATTATCAAACACTGCCTCGACAGCTTATTCTTCAAAATGTAACTTTGACTTACCTTTATACTATCCATGCACTCTAATGTACGATTCAAAATAAGTATTACAAAAATCGATCTAAGCGGTTATCGAGTTTTAAGTGGACCATAAGATATGTTTTCCTAGTTACGTAGCTTACACTAAATCCAAGATATTTGATTTAGTTATGGACCATATTTAGTTGGGAGCTTTTGGACTATAGTTGGGTAGTTTTACGGTATATATTATGATTTATGTATGATTTCTGCAGCATTCCATAAAAACATGTCGTAAGCGAGTCTTTTCAATATTTTTGGACACATTAATGTGATCGCCAATCCGCTTGCCCAGCGTGGCGATTATGGGCATTTACCTCCTAATGCGTCTATACGCATAGTTAATAGGAGAGGCCTACGTCCAGCAGTGGACTATCATAGGTTGATGATGTGTGATGTGAATAACATAAGTAATAATAGTGTTTCCTAGCAGATATCATACCAATACATATAATTTGTTAACATCATTTGTTACGCAGATGACACTGTGTTGACTTTCAGTGGCGAGAACTGGGAAGAAACATTTTCGGCGGCCAATGAAGGTTTGAAAAGATTAGTCTCTTGGTTTGACTCTAATCTCCTCACACTTAATGTAGAAAAAACCTATTACATACCGTTCTCTAAAACAGTCGTAACTACTCCAACTATCGACAAACATTTGACCCTTCATAGCTGTGGCTACACGCGAACTCCTTGCTCATGCGTCAACCTAACCAGATGCACGACGGTAAAATACTTGGGTCTCACTATATACCAACATCTGTCTTTTAAAGAGCACATTCATGTGCTTTCTAAAAGAGTAAGGAAAATAATTTATATCGTCAAACGCCTTCGCGATTGCTCCCCCTTAAATATTCTTCGCATGGTGTATTATGCCTTGTGCCAATCGGTATTACAATACTGTATAGCAATATGGGGAAGCGCCTGTTAGTCAACTCTGCTGGAACTGGAGCGTGCTCAACGGGCTGTTATAAAAGTCATGCATCGGAAGCCTTTCCGCTACCCAACTGAAAACCTTTATAAAGAAAGTGAACTTCATACAGTTAGGCAATTATACACTTTAAAAGCTGTAACTCGTACCCACAGACTGATAATTAAATCAACATTGTATGAGCAGTTGTTAGTAAAACGAATCTACGGGGTCCCTCTTCCAAAAATTCGCTCAGCATTTGCCAAACGAGCCCCATTCTACATGCATTCTTTCGTCTATAATGTTATTTGTAAGCAGTTGTGCTGTCAAAAATACGTGCTTCTCAAATTGAAGAAGGTCCTGGGGAAATGGCTTTTGACATTATCGTATACCGACACGGAGAGCTTATTTTTATCTATCAAGTAGGATTACACACACACACACACACACACACACACACACACACACACACACACACACACATACACACACATATTATACATACACACCTTTACAACGACCATTGTTTTATATTGCATCAGCATAACACTACATAGCTTTTTTTTTGTAATTTTGCATGCATTCTGAATACCAGTTACTGTTCTTTATTTTATTTGGCTTTTTACATTTTTTATTGACCACATGTCACATCATTTTATTGTACTTAAAACAATGTTTAAACATAAAAGACTATTTGTTATCTCTCACTGGTTCCCAAGATACAGGCTCGGCCTAGTTTGGGAACCACTGTATAAAGTGTTAATGTATTTTTTTTTCTCTTGTCTCAATAAAAATTTCATTTCATTTCATTTCAATTTGATTGCGATTAGGGTAGCTATCACAGCGACACGTAAGCGACAAAAAGTCGATGTTTTCATGGAATGCTCCTTGTATGTATGTGTTTCTCTCATGATATTATTATTTATTTAAACAAAATGTGGGTTGATCGTTCTTTCATCTCTTGGTAAAACAATAAATTCATTAGAGAAATAAAATGTTACCTGTTATCCTCACGCAAACTCGATCTATAAAATAAATCAAACATATCAACATTTTCAAAAGTACCTAAATAATTGTTCATCATGAAACATGAAATGTTACAAAATAGGTAACCTACCCGTCATCTTTTACACACTGAAATAAAGAAATGTATTATTTATCGTGTTCAACTGTATATCGCACCGTAGATATATGTATAAAGTAGCATAAAAAAATTAAGTGCATTCCGGCTGCTAGTGAAGGTGCATTCAAACCAAAAGAGCATTCGCTGTTCTATCCCACGTTCTACGAAATCAACCAATCACGTTTTGTGTAACGATCGAATTTCGTAGAGTGGGGGGTTAGAATAGCGAATGTTCGTTTGGTCTGAATGCACCTTACGTTATAAGAACGCAAAAATCCATCTACGTCCTCGGGTAGGCAGCGTATAGGCTATTTCCAGATCGACGATGGCTACGTCCATGGACCTCAGTTTCTGCTTTCCATCAGCTGGGCTGAGAGCTCAGTTGTCTATCTTCGTCACATAAAAAATGCCTCTTAAAGATTTTTTTTTATTTGTTCGTGTTGTCAATGTCATAGTAGGTAGTAGTACATAGGTACTTAACAAGAACTGAACTACTATTTTTATCGACTATCCTGAAACTTCCAAAGTCCTTTCAGACGGTCTTTCCTTCTAGGAGGGAATGCAAAGAAACAAGACACTATTCCGTAGCGTAGTCTAACTAAAGATCTAGTTTATTGAAGTAATTGTGAAAACTGTTTTATTAACTAAATATTTTGATTTGTGGTTTTACTTTTTCCCCTGTAGTCACACTACTTAATACTATATAAATTATAAATATTGGATGTCATAGAAAAAACGACCAAGATCATCAACGTACGAGGTCGGAATCGAACCCGCGTGCTCAGCTACGTGTATAGGAGGTGCGTGCATGTAACATTGCTTGCCCTTAGAGTATGATTCATCATCATCATCATATCAGCCGAAAGACGTCCACTGCTGAACATAGGCCTCCCCCAAAGATTGCCACAATGACCGGTTCTGCACCACCCGCATCCAGCGGACTCCTGCGACCTTCACCAGGTCATCGGTCCACCTTGTGGGGGGCCTATCCACGCTACGCCTTCCGGTACGTGGCTGCCACTCAAGAACCTTCCCGCCCCAACAGCCATCGGTTCTACGCCTAATGTGCCCCGCCCACTGCCACTTCAGTTTAGCGATTCGGAGAGCTATTTCGGTTACTTTGGTTCTGCTGCAGATGGTCTCATTTTTAATCCGATCACGCAGAGAGACTCCTAGCGTAGCCCTCTCCATTGCCCTTTGGGTGACTTTGAGCCTTCTTATGAGGCCCATTGTAAGCGGCCACGTTTCAGTACCGTATGTCATCACTGGCAACACACAGAGTATGATTGCATGCATTATATTAGATTGCATATACCCGATAAAATTGACTGGTGGTTGCTAAGACCGAGTGGCCGAGCGGTGCAGGCACCGGCCGCGAAAGCTGAGTACATGGGTCCGATCACACATCGGACGTTGGTGTTCTTGGTCGTTTTTTCTTTGGTATATAACATCCAACATCCAATATTTATAACCTAGTTTATTACTTTTTTTGAAACTTGAAATAAAATGTTGTTTACGTTAAATTAGACCAGGAAGTACCATACCTATGTCATGGTATTTCATAACTATTAAGCAGTCCTAGAGTCCAAGGATGGCAAAGTACTGGAAGTAACCTGTTTTCGGCAAGTGATAGAACATCTTGGCATTTTTCCGTAAAAAACACGATATAAAACTAATGTCAATGTTACTGATACAATATTACCCCAAAGAGCTTAAAAAAAATGTTATCGATTGGTTTTTGTCTGATTTGTGACTTCCGATTTTGTATTTCATTGTAAGTTTTAGAAAAGCACTATATTTTTGCTTCGCTTGGAAACCAAACTTAGTA
>JALPQI010009306.1:0-40421 GCA_025490895.1 Thaumatotibia leucotreta
AACAGAGTATAATTATTCATAATTTAAGTGCAGAGACTTACAGACAATAGATGAATTAATCACTCACTATATCTATAACTCTTTTCTTGGTAAATGTTGTGTTATCTGGTGTGTCAACAATACTTTTGAATCCCCTTCTAATTCCGGTTTGATAATACACGTTTTAAGTCAAATACTAAAGTAATCATAATCATACATCCTAGGTTCAAAGTGCTTACTTATCCGTTTCAGATTGTTATTATGTATTATCACCTCTTCGTACTCACAAAATAAGTTTCAATTAAGTTTGCCGCCGGACTAATCTGATTTCTGTAAGATATCCCTTGATAAGTGTTACCTTTTTTATCACATTTCAAAAACTGCAAAGTTATTAATGAGTCGATTGAAACATTTTTAATGTGAAACAAAATGATTTCACTCGTTACCTATATACGCTAACTCTTATGTTTTAGGCGTAACCAAAGAAGCGTCAAGGTCTGCAAGCAATGTCAATGCATTACATTTTTCTCCGCAAAAAATAAGTACACGGTTCAAGAGAAGCAAATATTGGAACGAGTCGCAAATGTAATATATTTCCATTTCATACAGTTATAAGAAATTCACAAAAGAATCGTAAAGGGAGAGTGGGGAAGGAAGGAAGATAACAGGGGTAGGAAGGAAGATAACAGGGGTAGGATACAACCACCCGTCTTTATTTAAATAATAATTCAGATACATCCCGATTAAAATCGCGTTAGCACCTGGTAAAATTTCGGTACAATGAAAGAAAAGCCACGTGTTTTGATTTAAACATAAGTATCTGGTAGTTAGAATCAATTGGGGGGCTGTGAAGAATGTACCAAAAGAGGCATGGTGGCGTTTGGAATCTGCCATCGGCGTTGTGAGCAATTAGCAAAGGATAGGTCAAATGGCGGAAAGCTATATCAAGGACGGGATTAACAACCAGAAAAAGGACTGGTTCAAAACCCTTGAGGAGAGGCGGCAAAAAGCGCAACCCATGTGGGGGCTGTTTCATGAAGTCTAATTGAGATGGAGCAGATCTGATCCTAAGCATAGGTTAAAGCGTTTAAGAAAGATAAAGCAAAAACAAACTTCAAAATTTTTAATAAGCTTTCAACAATCCAAAGTATTTGTAGAATACTCTTTAGGGATCCTTAAGACGCTTTAGGTGTGGTTTTACAGTTCGAGACTTTAATATTATTGACGATATTTTTCATATAATTTTAAATTGGGTCCAAACATTAAAGCAACATTATATACGTAGGTAATACAATTCTACTCATCTCCAAAACTTTCATATCACAAAAATTGTGTAAATGTACTGCAATCAATCAAACATATTCTGGCCCTAAGTTCCTCGCTTGAGCGATGAGAGATACATAAATTTGAAATGGAATTATTACTTTTTCCCTCATCATTTATCAAAAGAGGTGTATCGTATATGTATAACGGTGGAACATTTTTCTCTGCGGGTAACTTTACCCATTTAGAATTCATGAACAAAATGTAAATAGCCGACGAAAAACCGGCTTTAACGGTATAGCCGCGTATATGGGGCATCAGCTCTAAAAGACAAATTGATTGCCGTTTTGCCAATTTATTAGCCTGAGCATGAGCCGGAAATGTTGGACAACTAGACATTATGTATGTACGGTTTGGACTAGCTTGGATTCATCTTGAAATCATGCGGAAAATTTACAAGCAACACCGACGTGCGATAAAATAACTAACAGAAATGAACTGAAATTTATTTACAGCGTGTTTTGAAGAAAAATGAGCAAATTTAGCGGGTATATATTATTAACTATACGTTATTAATTATTAACTTCTAATAATGGTAAAATAAGCGACACCCTATGCACAAGATAGTATGGAACACACTGTATACTATCGAATCGACCTCATGTTGCAGCCGTTTTTAATACCTAGGTACTTAAAAACTGTTGAATTGAATTAAACCATCACCTGCGGTTATGCCATACAAGTATTATTTTTACGAGTAGGTATATGATGATTCCATTGTTGTTGAGTTATAATAGATGTTCATAAATTTGCGATAATAACATCTTACCCAACCTTTATTGCTAAATTTTAAACTTCGCCTAATCATTGTACTGCAGTTCAGAACTTTGTTATATCCAACTGCAAGTTTTGGACTGTAGGTAAATTCTAAACTTACATAGTATCTTATGGGTATCTGAGAGAAGACTTACCACTACTAACTGGGAGTCAAGATCGCCAAGCCAAAATGGGACTGGGCCGGCCAAGTCTGCGGCAGGTGGGCTAAAATAGCCACGGAATGGGCGTCACAAGACAGTCGAGCAGCTGGCAGACCCAGGAGGTGGCGGGACGACCTGGACGCGTATCTCAACAGCTGACCACAGATTGCTCAAAACCGGGACGAAAAATCGGAGACTGAGGGGGGGAGGCCTTTGTCTGGCAATGGGACACTATACCTCATCATCATAAACTTAAGAGCAGGGCTCTTGTCTGTGGAGCAATTTCCATGTGGTCCTTTCCAGTGCCTTTTCCTTAAGACCCTGATACGACACGACGTCTACTTTTTCTTTCACTTGGTCCATGTACGCCCTTCTCGGCTTTCCTCTTTTCCTCTTCCCCTCTACTTTTCCTTCTATGATGGTCTTAATTAATTCGTCGTGTCGTATAAGGTTTCCTAACATCTTCCCTCTTCTGTTGGCGATGATTGTCAACAGGCACCTCCTCTCCTTTATCCGGTTGAGAACACTATACCTATAGCATAGGTTTTAATAATAAACAATAACTGCCTGTTTTCAGACGCAGAATGTCGCCGGCAGCTTCGTTCTCCCAGCGATGGGCCCGCGACAACCTCACCCGCGCCGCCTCTGACGAGGAACTAGCTACCTTGGACTTGTTCCTAACAACCTGCAGCGGCGATGAAGTTGAAGCCTCAAAGCGAGCCCGCCGGTACTACACTGCTAGGGGCCCAGGAGGCCTGACGGAGCTGTGGCATAAGAGGCATCCTGATGATGAAGAGATTCTCTCTAGCTGTCAAGACGCGTAAGTAGTGTTTTACCAAAACTCAGGCATATAAGGTTTCTTTTTACTATGTGAGGTGGAAATGAGGATCAAGCCTCAAAGCGTGTCAGCCAGTATTATAAGTAAACAACTAGAGGCCCAGGGGGCCTAACTGAGTTGTGGCATAAGAAGCACACTGATGATAAAGAGATTCTCTCCAGCTGTCAAGATGAACTGGAAAAACTTCTTCCATGTTGTCTTATCAAAAAATCAGGCAATTTTTTTTTAATTACGTGAGGTGGAAATGAGAATCAAGCCTCAAAGCGTGTCTGCCAATATTATAAGTACCGCTTGAGGCCCGGGGTGACTGACCGAGCTGTGGCATAAGCGTCCTGATGTGCTGATGATGAAGAAATTTTCTAAACTGAGTAAAATTTTAAATCGCGTTGGGCGGTAGGTACTGAGTTGGTACATTAAGTATACAACCAGCAACCCAGAGATCTAACTAAGCTGTGAAATAAGAGGCATTGAGGTGATAAATTACATAGTTTCTTTTTAACTGTCAATAAGTTCACAAACCTCTACCCCAAAAAGCTGACCATATTCTGAAATAGTTAAAATAATCGAAGGCTCGGAAAAAAAATCGGAAACTTCAAGCGATGTAAGAAATTATAGCTTTCATATGTATAATTATACCTATAACAATATGAATACTCTCCTTATGTTACTGAAGTTTGCCCATACTTGCTAAGACGCCTACGCTAATGACTTCTCTAACTCACTGAAAGCTAATGACAAAACTTCCTAGTTTCGTTCAGTTTAATATTCCTTGTGCATTTAGTATGGCATAACTTTAAGAGACAAACTCTAAAGAGTTTAAAACGAGCACGTCTAACTTTGTCCCGGTTAAACGTAAAATATTGCCAGGAATATCGAGAATGGGAGACAATGCCGTGCAATTGCCATTGGAAGCGCGTGCTAGTCAAATCTTTTGCTGAACTAGTGCAGATGAAACTTGAGAACTATAAGATGTGTCGAATGCTTATTCCAAATAGATGAACCCTGTATTGTCAGTACCCTCTACAAATAGTCTTTGACATTAATTATTATTTTGCCAACATTTGTGCGAAAAAAGCCATTCTAGTGACATAAAGATCAAGATCATGATAATCACGTAAAAAATTACTCGTAAAAACAACTGAATACGTACCTTCGGATTATTTCTCAACTGTACTCGTATACTTACGAGGTATAGATAAAATTCAATATATTCGGACTATCGTATCACGCATTTTTCCAAAAATAATAGCTATGCGGGGTTTTGTATTGAAATTGTCGACTCGTGTTGTAATCATAGACTCAATTTAGGTCGATTACAACAACCACCTACAGTTAATAGGGCGCTCAACATCCCATTCCAATATATTTTAGCTTGCGATTTACCACTGACAAATGTTTTGGTGTACCTACAACCTACCCTATGGCTGTGGCTCCACTGAGGCGGAGAGGAGCGGAGAAGTGCCAAATTTTCCAACGAGACCGCATGACAGTGTTTCGAATTTGAGGAATGTAATTGGTCAATTTTGCACATCTCCGCTCCTCTCCGCCTCAATGGAGCCGCAGCCTAACTATGGTTCATTTGAGCCTCCAGCGCTCCTGTATTTGATAAGCCACCGTAACGACAGTCAAGTACTGTGTGCCAGCATTGAAAATTGCCTTCATATTCACTCTGCACTTTATAGCGGATACTTCGAGTGACCAAACTCATTGCATGCAGTGAGATATTCTGGGAATTAAAATATACGGCGTTTAAATCTAATACGGGCGATAAATTAAACCAGGCATTAATTCATCAGTGCAATCATGGATTACGAAGTATTTTTTACGTTACACTTAAAAATTTTGTGGATAAATTATGACCGTACAGATTTTTTAAAGATTTTTGAGCAGCAAGTTTGTACGAACATTTGTTATGATTATTATTTATATATTTGGCAGTTATGTAATCTGCGTTTGAAATTAGCTGTCAACGAGCGCTTAGCTTGAGTGTGGTTGCTCTACATTGCGCGCCGGATTATTATGTGTGGATAATTTTGTTGCTCTAATTTTAAGTAAAAGTTATCTTAATGTACTTATTATGTCCTAAACTATCAACCGCTAAGAACGTCGCCCGTATTAGACTCACACACTGTATGTGGACATTTATAGGTGTAATTAAGAATACTAAAGTTTTGACCTGTACCACCGTTAGATCATTGACATAATTATTGTGTTCGTACTTACCGCTAGGTACATGATCTTTGAATAGGCCTCCTAAAAAAAAGATACTTAGTAAATACAGCCAAACCAACCTTAATAAAAATCCATTACAACCTCTGACAGTAATAAAATGACTCTTCAGTCTCCATTTAATAAAATTAGACGAGTAAAATCCGAAATAATTTGAGTGTTTTTTACATTTTAACCGTTAATAACAGTAAGTAGCCATATCATGCTACCGCGGCTTTATTAACACGCATTTGCTCTTTGTCTACACTGGGTTCCAATTTGGTGACGACTCGTAAAATTCTAAATGTCCCATTCGTTTTTGAAATTGTTGTGTTGCAACCCTCGAAGCAGCAATATTTCAGTAAAGTAAGGATGAGTGGAACATGCATGCAATAGATGACTCAAATCGCCTGCGACGAGCGTCGTAGCATATTGCTATAAAATTGCTTTTGCATTTCCTTTTATTCCCGAACATTTACAAAGAGTTTCATTCTCAAACTATCTCATGTATTTCTAGAAAGTCAAAGATCAAATGTTTCTAGAAAATGACACAAATGTTTTCAAATGCTCGTGTTTTTTAAATAACATGCACGTTCACTGCGTATAAAACTAATGTAAATGAATCTCATAATAGGTATACTTTTATGCTAAAATATTTTTTTGTAAATCTTTCCTAAGAAAAGTTGTAGTTTAGTATAATAATAGTGTCTGGCAAATTAAGAAGAAAAAGGGGACAAATAAAAAAATGGTAGATGCGATTGGTTGACTCCGCACAGAAAATTTGACACTTGTGGTTTTTACTGGCAAGTTAATTGGATCGTAAAAAAAAAACAAATCATATTTTTTTTTCTTTTTCCAGTTACATAGTGCCCCTCAAAGCTCGCAGCATCGGCGGACGACGCATGACGTTGGTGCGTCTCCCAGCACCTACTGCGTTAGACAGACCACTGTCAGCTCGGGCCTTACTAGCTCGATGGCTTATGGTTTTAGATATACGGTGAGTACAGACACCATAACATCGGTTCGCTGATGCCTACTGTGCTAGATAGACTACATCGCACCTTCATTAATGAACTGAAATAAGTCAAAAATTGAGGATCTTGAGGATTCTAAGATAACACAAAATAACGCAGAGTAGAACATGGAATGACTTCAACTAACGCCGAAAAATCCCACCGGGAAACGAAATAGTAGACTTTTTCACAGTACTTGTTTAAAATAAGAAGAGTAATTCGTAAACATATATTATGGAATTTTGGTCAGCCTCCGTAGCCTAGTTGGTATTGACCCTGCCTACGAAGCTGGAGGTTCCGGGTTCGAATCCTGGCGAGGGCATTATTTGTGTATTTATTTATCACAAATATTTGTTCCTTGGTCATGGCTCTATATGTATTTAAGTATCTATATGTATCTATCTATTATATATATCGTCGCTTGGTATGCCTTAATTGAGCTTACCGTGGGACTAGGTTGATTTGTGTAAAGATGTCCCAAGATATTTATTTATTTATTTTATTTATTAATGCAGGTGCGACATACCACCTCAGGCGTTATTAGTCCGATGGCTAGGATCCTAGGATTTACGAGAAGTACACCACAGTGTGATGTATGACATTGGTACATCTGCCAGCACCTACTGCGTTAGATTGACTACTCTCAGCTCAAGCATTATTGACCCGATAGCTTCTAGATAGGTACATCATAATGTGACGTATGATCTTGGTATATCTCCCACTTCTCCCAGCACCTACTCCGTCAGACAAACCTCTCAAAGTTCGGGTCTTATTGGGCCGATGTCTTAGTTTTACGGTGAGAAAACAATAGTGTGCCGTATGCTGTTGGATGTGTTTCCTAGCGCCTACTGCTTTAGACTACTTTCTGCTCGGGTCTTACAGCGCGATGGCTTATTTAAATATACGATACATTACTTCATCATCATCATCATCAGCCTATGTTAGTCCACTGCTGGACGTAGGCCTCTCCTCATAACTATGCGTATAGACGCATTAGGAGGTAAATGCTCATAATCGCCACGCTGGGCAAGTGGATTGGCGATCGCAGTAATGTGTCCACTATGATGACGCTGCTGCCCATCATCAATCTTGTAAAATGGTCAGTGACACTTCAATCCCTTAGTCGACTCTTACGACACCCGCAAGTGGAGTTGGGGTGGTGACAAATGTATTCTTACTGCCGTCACCATTGTCATTACTTATTGTGTGATAACGATTGAACGTGAACACAGACACGTGGGTCATTTTCAGATTTAGGTTATCGTCTTTTCGGTGGACGGTTAAGTTAAGGAATTCCTGTACTAATTTTGGGATAAAATAATTGACGCTACAATTAGGTTCCCCGGTCTATAGCTCTATTGAATCAAATCGTAGGTAACATAGATTAATAAAAGCTGTTAACTTTTGACCATCGACTGGACAACTTTTGTTTTTCGGACTGACAATGACCCAATTGCGTTAAGGCGCTACTACCGCGAAAATCGAAATTCGTAAATTTCGAGAATTTTTCTTTGTCACCCAAATGAAGGCGTCATTAGAGTGAGAGAGACAAATCCTCGAAATTTACGAATTTAGTTTTTCGCGGTAGGGCCGCAGTACCTACGCATTGACCCAATCTAAAGGTAGGTATACAAGTATGCGGTGTCGGTGGTACTTGGTTTTTTAAATCTCTATGTATGCAGCATTTTCTATGAGTAGATATTAAATAATAAATAAATAAATAAATATCTTGGAACATCTTACACAAATCGACCTAGTCCCACGGTAAGCTCAATGAAGGCTTGTGATGTGGGACCAGACGACGATATATTTAATAGAAAGATACATTATAGATACTTAAATACATAGACAGCCATGACCAAGGAACAAATATTTGTGATAAACAAATAATGCCCTCGCCGGGATTCGAACCCGGAACCTCCAGCTTCGTAGGCAGAGTCACTACCAACTAGGCTACGGAGGCTGACAAAACTTTTACCCAAAACTTTTGCTTTAAAATGTTAGCTTTGTAAATTAAATTCAGTTTATGTATCTCTTTTCAATAACTCCGCTTATTATAATATAACACTCAGACAAAAGAAACAATAGTCTCTTTGTTGTCTATTGTAACGTGTTTACATTTACTTTGCAGCTATTAGAAATAACAATTACTTATAAAAGAAGACTCAATAGCGAGTTTTTCCTCAGTTTTCAAGTTTTTCTTAATGCGAATCGTTTGAATATTTCATGGTCATCATCAGCATCTCAGCCATAAGACGTCCACTGCTGAACATAGGCCTCCCCTCTGGATCTCCACATGTACCGGTTAGATGCGACCTGCATCCAGCATGTCCCGGCGACCTTCATAAGGTCGTCTGTCCATCTTGTGAGTGGACAATATTTCTGGATCTAATAATAATTAGACTGAAATAGGAGATTGACATCGGCTGGATTAGGTTTTACGTCTGACGATATTGGCAAGATTGCTGCAAGCAATTTAGAAACAATAAAATATTGAGTGTGAGAATATGAGTCAATTTGAATTTATACTTAGGTACAGTCTATCAATTGAAACCCAAGGTCACGTAGGATCCATGTCATAATGACGCTCCTTACTACTTGTTAATTTAACAAGGTTATAGAGTGACTTAGGGTTCCAATTGGTTCAGTGTATATTTGCAATGTTTACCATTTCAGGTTACGAGAGGATCCAACTCCAGGTGAAGAGGTGGTTTTCATAGACGTCAGCGATCTGCAGCCGGGACATATCAAGAACCACTTCAAAGGGACCTACTGGAAAGATTTTATATGGTGTATGAAGGTACTTCATTTTGATGCTTATTTGATTCCCGACAGCATACGTGACCCTTTTTTTTGCGTTTTTTGACTCCCCCCCTCCCCTTGGTGACCAAGCGTAGTATATGCCAAGAACCCCCCCCCCCCCTAGTTTTCACGTAGTATTTTTTGGCCTTTGAAAACGCGTACTGCAGAGTGCAGGGCTAGGTTACATAGTAAATTGAAGTTGTAGACTTTTACATCATTTGACTTTTGGTTTTAAAAAAAAATTATGTATTAGTAGTATTAGTGCATTTATTAATGCATCAAAGGCGGTTAAAAAGGAGAGTGCCTCTGCCTATAAATTTAATTTTGTTAATAAAACTTGTCACGAGACCAGACAGGTCACGTAGTATGGGTATGTTCCCTTAGAGGATTTGATGAATAATACACAATTTAATCATGAATTAATTTAAATTCAAAGACCAAGGGACATGACCACCACACCGGATTGTTCCTGGCGCAGAGGTTGTCCATTGCGGTTCAACGCGGAAACGCTGCGAACCTAATGGGCACTTTTACGCCGGAAACGTTAAATTATTTGTGTAGGTTTCTTTTTAGTTGTAGTGTAGGTAGTTTTAGTTACATTTTTTTGGTCTTTAACGACTTAATATAATATAATTTATTTATTTATATTCCAATAAGTTTCACAGCATAACAGTAAAAACCAAATCACTGTGAACTAAACAAATTAAAGTGAAACAAATAATTAGGTACTTAAAAACTATTTCAATTTGGGCGACGACGTAACGACGTGGCTCCGTTGCGTTGTCTGATCTGACGTAGGATTCAGGATTCGTATAATATAAATACTAACGGATACTAAAATTATCCTAAATACCCAACTGCACCACGCCTGGTCCAAAAGTCGCCATCGCGCTCGTTACCACCTCGTACAGCGATGGAAACCTTTAACATGCATACCTCGTTATGAAAAGAAATGCCGACTTTGTGTCTCGTCTTACTCGGTGTCGGAGTAGTTTGACTAAATGAAATAAAAAAACTGACCAAGAGCATGTCGGGCCAAGCTCAATGTAGAGTTCAGTAGTTATTTAAAAACATCTAGGCCGATTAAGTTCGAAATAGTTTTACTTTAGAGTATTCTATAACAGATTTTTCATATTTTTTTGACCCACGGATCAAAAGTTAGGGCATTTATTAACGATACCCCACACTATAGGATTAGAGCAAAATAAGAACATCTTTACTAATTTATAGGGAAAAAACAACAACAATGTTTTAGTGCTAACGGCCACTAAGGTATGCTGCGGACAGACAGACAGATGAACATGGCGATACTATAAGGGTTCCTAGTTTACTGCATAACTCTAAAAAGTATTATGCGAGTGGGCAAAACCTTCGTTCTGCGAGTCTGATTCGTATTTACCTACTTTTTTAGTTTATTCTGCTTCATTGACTGACGCCAAAAATTTATAGAGCGAGACTGTTTTTTACTCTCAATTAAGACTAGACAAACTGCTTAATTGATTTACCAAACATAATTATCAATTTCACGAATAATCGATCTTTTCGAATATTCTTCTTGCAGTCGTACTTTTATACAGGTTGACATAATGTTCACAGTAAAAAATTTGGAGACTTGAAGTTCTAGGTCATATTGATGAACAATGATGAACAATGAACAATGAACATTAGGAGCAATGTTTCAATCATGAAATAAACAGTGTTGCAGTGTTTTTTTTCTCATCAGTTGTTATTGATGAGAAAAAAAACCTGGCGCTGGTCAAAGCATGTTTTTATACGAATCTTCAGGGCAGAATAACAAAAATGAACTATAAGAAGATAAAAAAAGTATTCCAAAAAGGTGTTTGTTAAAAATAGGTGTGTCGTGCACAGAGTGTTACCTACTTATAGTTATTTTAGACAGTAACGTTTTATCAATAAGCCCTATTAACCCTTTAAAATGTTATGCCTATTTTGTCAACCTGTATATTAGTCGCCCGAGATGATAACCAATTAGATTGTTAGCTGGATTTCTCGCTCGGATGCTTTCATAATTGCCGTGTACTGGAGAGATGGAATCACTCGTGCGCGTCTTGTGATAGATACTGCTTCTAAAACGGAATTTTAAAGACTGGCTCTGATTTTGGTGCAAAAAGATCTTAGATCGAAAGTCGAAACACCGCGTGGTGACGTTTTGTTAATATTAAATTTTGTATTCTTCAGAAGATAGCCTAAGATTATAATGTATTATTTAATTACTCTTTGGATGAGCGGTGCTCACTTAGCACAAGTGTATTAACACTTAAAAAGAGGCACCAGCGTAGATATTGTTATTACTTATAAAGTTATCGAATAAAATATTTTTAATTTTGAATTTTTTTGAAGATTTATGTCAACTAGTTGATCTAGATTTCGGAACTTTTTTGAAACCTGTGATAAATTTACATAAAAATATCAATAAGAATGTTAAAGGGACCAACATGATCTATTATAGTACAATAGGTGCATAAAAGTATGGTGGTAAAAAAATCTCCTAGCATTTTGCAAAAGTTTTAGATTGCATTTGAGACATACAGTTGCCTGCTGAAAAGACACTTCTAATAACTAACTTATTATACATAAGTCCATTACTGGCCATTCTATATAATAATAAACTTGACAAAAAAAAACAATCTTTCAACAAATTTAAGTCAATCGTCTTCTTTTTCAGTCAGCGTATCCCACCCGCTTCGCTGAAGTCCACGTGATCAACACCCAGCGACTGAAGACCATGTCTCTCCTCCTTCTACACCTGGGTCTGTACCCATGGCGACGCAAAGTGGTCCAGATCCATTCTGGAGATGAACAGATAAACACAGCTATGGGCGTGGACTATTTCCCTGATGAGGGTTTGCCTTATGAGTATGGTGGGAAGGCGGGGGCCATGAAGGATTTAAATGGTAATGATGCCGTTTAATATATTAGATTTTATCGGATTTTGTAGGATGCCTTGGGTTAATTCCAAAAAATCACAGGAAGATCACTCGTAATTAAATCATCTTAAGTGTCTCCTTTCGAAATTACCCGGCGTTTTTTGACATTCGGAATTATCCCAGTACACTCTAGCAGCTAAAGTAGCTATATAGAATTTAATATTTAGGGGCTCCTGTTTCTTTTGCAATAGAGTTGTGACAAGTTTTTCATCATCTCGCCTACTTTCCAACTTCAGCCGATTTTAAATACAAAATTAACTGATTTGATACGAACCTATAGAAATTTATGAGATAATGAGTAAAAATTAAAAAAGAATAAAAGAGTGAAAACGAATACAAGCTAAATTGAAACACCAAAACGTTGAAAAAAAACCCTTTAAAAGTATTTAGTTGAAACCAAAAAATATGGCAGGACTGTAAAACAATATTTACTATTTGCATTGGACATCTGCTGGACTCAGGCAAGCAACTCATACCTCCGCTGATATCATAAATATAAAATGATCTTTCTCCTTTCAGATGAATGGACCAAGAAGCTCCTCTCCAATTCAAAATGGCTGCAATCTCAAGAACGGAAATACTACGACACAGTCCTAAAACCAGAGACGCGGGCAAGAACACGACACAAGAGTGCGGTTCGTGTGAGAGCCAACATAGGGTCCTATGATATGCTCACGCGCACACATTCCTGCAGGTCTTTGCATAGACATGACGATCTGGATGAGGGGACCTATGGCGCTTATCGGACTTTGAGAATAAAGACAGATAAGGATTTCAATGTGTGATAAATAAATAGCCAATGTACAGAAATGTTCATGATGGGTGCTGGCTGATTTAGAATATTTATGTGTTGAAAGTGTCGATGAAAAATTTAAAGAAAGTTTGGTAGTGATTGAAGGATTTGCTATTATACAAATACGTAGGTATTTCATAATCGGAATATTTTTGACATACGTTTGTCGCTATGAGGCACATTGGCAACTGTCTTTGTAGACAGTTAGCTGCCTTTCGCTTACGATTGACAATATAGCGCTAGCGATTGGCAACTTGTCTAAGCACCCTGTTTACATATCGAGTAAAACCTAACGTAGCTGATAGTTGCCAAGTCATGGCTACGCTAAAAAATTTTTCGCTTTCTGTAGAGTAATATGAAAGAGTGACAGAGAGGGAAAACTACGATACGCTACTAAGCGTTAGCGATTGGCAACTTGGCTAAGCATCTTGGCCATCGCGCTCGCTCCAATAGATAAGTGCGAGCACGATAGAATGATTTACGTATCGAGTAAAACCGAACGAAAACGATACTTGAAAAGGCATGGTACAGCTTACGCTCCTCATTGTTTGGCTGCCAAAAATTTTGGTATGGAATTGGAAATGGAATGGGAATAAATAACATAATAATATTAAATAAAGTAGGTTTTTTTTTATTGGTTATAGGTATACCAAACAAAGTACATCATCATCATCATCAGCTTATGATAGTCCACTGCTTAGGCGGTTAGGCGGCATTAGGCGATTATGGGTATATAAATACCCATAATCGCCACGCTGGGCAAGCGTATTGGCGATAGAGTAATTTGTCCACTATGATGATGCTGCTGCCCATCATCAATCTTTTATCAAATGATGCTCAGTGATACTTCAATCACTTAGTAGACTCTGTCTCTGTCTTGTCTGGTCTAACGGCTTTTGGAAAATTCGATAAAAAATATTTTGTTTTGTTTTCATACATAATAAATGAAATGGTAAGTGTGAGAGAACCTTAAGAATAAAATAAAAGTTAATCTCAGGTGACTGACGGCACATGTCAAAATAAGTAACATTAGAATGTAATAAAGGTTGCAATACACATCGTCCATTAAATACAAAAGCGACACATGTCAAAAATATACTTTTTACAGGGGAGCTGTTTAAAGATTTTGTATTCGGTTTTTGTTCACAAAATTTTTTTACAGCATTAATATTATATGTGTTATATATCAATTTGTAGGTATTTTAACCCTCTTTTGATGTCTTTGGTTATTAGAAAGTAATATGTGTTGTGCAAGCTTTTATGAACGTATACGTCCGTTTTGCATAAAAAAATAACATTAACTCTGAATTTTTTTTTTCCATGAAAGGCCACAAATACAAAAAAATAAGCAGTTATTTCATTTAAATCATACATAAAATCATGCCTTAAACATAGAAATACGGTTTTTTTAACAAAACTGAACCAGACAAAACTTTTTCTTACTGTTTCTTTACTTGCATATTGTCAAAACATGTTTATAGGTACCGTAAACTGGGGTTACTTTGATTAATTTTAACTTTGGTTACATATTTTGATGAATTTAACGGACGTACTAGTTTAAAATTCAGATATAATTACCGGTTTTCTTCAAGAATCAACCTGCTATATAAAAAAATGTGGTACTTTTAGTTAATAAATATAAAATAAATACAACGCGATCAAAGTTATATTGTTGAGAATGGAATTAATACTTTGATACCACTTATTTTTACTATAAACTGGAAATAGCCCAGCTAAAAGCACGTAAATAATAAAAATCGGTTAAGTACATATTTAGTTATTTGTTTTTTCTATGTGTATTGTATTTGTGTGGTGGTTACTATGATCCCATACTAAATGATCCAAATTGATATGTTTTGACGGTTTACTAGTTTTTTTATTAGAATTGATGCAAGAACTTAATTTTTACCGATACAAAAGTATATCTTTCAATATTTAATTGCAGAGATAATAAGTCTTTCCTAAAAATCTACTTATGATTAGTAACAATGTAACAATTTTTTTTTCTAGACGACATGACAGTATAGCGCTAAAGTACTTGGGTACTACCTATGTAATGAAGCAATAGGCATGATGACTGTCAAGTCAAGTCAACATCTTTCTTCTAATAATTTATTTTAAATACAGTCATCATCCCTATGTTGGCAGTCCCAAAAGTGAAAAAATAAATATTACTAATATAAGTTTTTAGATTCGTTAAAACATACACCGGGGTTAGATCTTTGTTTGTTTTACTTGTATTGTATACAAATAATATAATAGGAAAATATGACAAATACTTAATAATCCAAAATTTATACCATTATTGTTTCTTCGTAGTCGCAATTATAGGTACACAAAATTCACAGTCATCTTCCACACAATCTCTAATATACTTTTAAGTAAAACGAACACAATACAAAGTACCATGTTTTACAATTACTGTTTTTATAAGATGTATTGTATTTTTTAAGATTTCATGCAAAAGATACTCAATTATTCAATCTGGTACATTTATGGATTTTAATATTATACTGAATTAAAAACGGTTGTAAATGCAACAATGTTTTTTGAAATTCAACATTCCGTATTGCGGCTCCTTTGTTTATAAAGAAATCTAAACCATACATATTTACTTTATTCAAAACAGAATCATGTATAAATATGGCTCCTGTGATTGATGCATTCGAATATATTTTTAATTCAAAAACGTTGCAAATCCTAATACGGCAGTTTTGATGAATGAAAAATCAAATTTAAGAGGATATTTTAAAATTAAAGCTGCCACATTCCGTTTTGCGACTCCTTTTTATATAAAGAAACATAATATTTACGTATTTATTTTATTCAAAACGGCCACATCTATAAATATGGCACCTTTGCTTACATATTTTTTATCGTAATCACTTATTTTTTCGTTTCATGGCACTTTTTCACAAAAATGTCGTGTGTTTTGGTCGACAGTCGAGTCGCAACTGACAAAATGGCAGTTTAGCACTGAAATAAGTTTCGAAAGAGCGATAGTGCAAAAAGGACACCTGCATAATTTTGATACTTACTAACGTCAAATCGACAGGTGTCTTAGTGTCACGTAAAATATTAGTGCTAATAATGTCGTTTTTGCAATAAAATCTTTTTTCACGATTTTTGAGTTGTGTCGCTTTTGTATTTAATGGACGACATGTTCAGTGATTAAACTTATTTTTTTAATAACTCAATAACGGTAAGAGTTAAAACACTAGTTTCTTAGAGAAATTAATTATATTTGACCTAAATAAGCTTCCTTTAAAGTTATAGCATATGAAGAAAAACACGCTGTATAGACTCCCAACTTCACATCTAACCCCCTTATTCATAAACGTTAGCAAGCCGCTAAGGTTTGTCCCTTTCGGTCTTATCAATATGACTCTAAGACCGAAAGTGACAGACAATACTTAGCGGCTTGCTAAATTAGGAGACGTTTATGACTAAGGGAGTAAATATTTAACATACTCAATACATTATTACTATTAGTTAACGATATTATAGGTTAGCTGAAAGAGATCCCTTGTAGGGATAATATAAGTTTAGGTACAAATAACTTTAGATAATTATGTATACCATTCGTCAGTGGAATATAAAAAAACTAACCTAAAAACGTGCATTATGCCTTAATTACCGTAGAAATGGAATAGGAATGACTGGGTAAATAGGAATGTAGAGTAAACTAGTCTGTTAGCCCAGGACAAACAGTCCAGTTTAGAATACATGAAAAATACTGTAGTTCTAAATTGGACTCTTTGTCCTGGGTTAACAGACCAGTTTGCTCTACGTTCCTAATTACTACCCCGCCATTCCTATTTACCCCCGTTTTACGGTACGCACTTTTAGAACACAATCTTGATTTGATTAACAACTTAAAAACTTAAACCTTCAGTTCTCATAGATTTTTACTTAATATTATTGATTATGTTTTAGTATGAACGTAAAAATATATTATTATCTGCGAACGTAGCGTGTTTCACAATATATGTTTAAAAGCCATCAAATGCAATGGAAAGTCAGCCTTGTTGGTGTACATTTTTGTTAGATTGTGGTGACAAATGGTATAGGTATATTTTTGGATGTGATGTATTACGTTTAATGTTAATGTGATATTTAATTATGATTACTTAGCTGATAAATTTTTAAAAAGTAAAGTTTTCTTCGTTTTAATATTTTTCATGTTACGAAACCCTTATACACATAAATAAATACTCTATAAAAATAAATAAGCCATCACCATCTATTTATTTATTTATAAGGAGATAAAACAGAAACAGTCACAAGAATACATCGTATTGGAGCGTTACAGTATGTAGGCACAGACGTTTCCTTAAACTTATCTCACTGTGAACACAAAAGTTATACACAAATTCGTAAGCATGCTAAAAATGTTTTACAATTCCAAGTAAATATAACGTGAGACTTAACACTAATTACAAATTACAACAAGTATATTTCTTTTACTGTACTTTTAAATTTTGAAAGGGAGCAAGAAAATATATCTATATTATTAAGGACCGTATTGTGGTGATGGCACATCCTGTAAATTGGAGCTCGCTTGCCGGCATTGGTCTTTATTTTAGGAAGGCTGAATAGGTCTTTCGATCTTGTGCATTTACCCGATGCTCGGAATCGAATACATGACAACAATTGTGGGCAGATGATGTGTGCAGTACATATGTTGCGCAACATAACAATGTCTGCGATGGTTCGTCTATCCCGAAGAGATAGCATCCTCATGTCTGATAGCGTGTGACAGTAGGAGCGACGCGGTAAACGCATTTTATATGCCACGTAACGAACAAACTTTTTTTGTACCATTTCTATTTTATTAATATAGATATTATAAAATGGGTTCCAAGCTATTGAGGCATATTCAAGGTTGGGACGGACTAAGCAATTATATAAATAGGCTTAGGACTTTTCATAGCATATCGTGGTTCTAAAATCCTTGGAGCCGCTATGTGTAAAATTTTCGAAGTCAAAGTCAAAGTATATTGTAATATTAAATATAATGATTTATACATACTTTCACATCGTTACTGAATTAATTTTAATCGAACGTAATTAATTTTATAAAACGTACTTGATTTCATAAAAATTACATACTAAATTAGTTACCTACTTATATCAGAACAGAAACCATAAAAAACTAGACAATTAGTGTTCAAAACAAATTAGAAAAAGTCTTAAATAGCGGTGAAAATGGCGAAAGTATCATGTTGTTTTTCTCGAAAGTTTCAGATCTTTCGTATAGATTACATGTAAGTTCCAAACAAGAAACAAAACTGACGTTACCTTTGAAGTAAATAGACTTCACTTCACGTTGATATCACATAGAGCATAGATTAATGATTCCAATTTATAAGTATTTTATCATAATTTAAACTGTTTAGTCAACTGATATTGAGATTTAGTCTGAGCAAAAAGAAAAGTCTCGTGTTTGTACTAGAGCCAATACATTCGGAGTATCATAATTAAATAAAATAATGCAAAAAAAGTATTTTACACGTAAACCACTACTATTATAAAATGCACTGTAAACTTATATACCTATTTCATTATACTGTTTATACTACGTATAAGGTACACCCGGGTAAGACCGGACTATTTTTTGGTGAGTTGAAAGGATGTCACAAGAAAAAAACAAAAATTTATTCTCACTGACTTTTACCTGCAGATGTGTGATGTACGTGATAAAAAAAAACAAGATTTCAATATAAATTTACGTGATGCCACTCAGCCGAATAGCTTAGGAGTAAACGTAAAGTTAAACTTGCACTATTTTTTTCCAAGACACCCTATCGAAAAACCTTCTTGGCTTATAATCGGACTAGTATCTCATTTCAACTCTAAAGTATGGAGAAGAAGGTGCATTCCTGCTAAAGATGGAATCTCCAAAAATTCTCGAAAAAAAACAGTTTTTTTAACGTTCGTAGCTCACGATTGATGCGGCTGAGTATTCGGAAGTGACATGTAATTTATACGAAAGATTCGAAACTTTCGAGAAAAACAACATGATACTTTCGCCATTTGCATCGCTATTTCCGATCTAGGAGGCTTTTTCTAGTTTGTCTTGAACCTAATTGTCTAGTTTCTTATGGTTTCTGATATAACTAAATTCGTATGCACTGTTTATGAAATCAAGTTCGATTTTTAAAATTAACTATGTTCGATTAAAATTAACTCAGTAACGATGTGACAGTAGGTATAAATCATTATAGTCATTATAGAAAGTGAATAGAATATTACAATATACTTTGACTTTGACTTCGAAAAATTTTCACATAGCGGCTCCAAGGATTTTAGAACCACGATATGCTATGAAAAGTCCTAAGCCTATATATAAATATAAAAGACTGTTTCTTTGTTTGAAACGTTTTGAAATGCGCATGATAAAACCCAACATTCGGTAAGCCTTCTGAAGGATATGGTCGATATGAAAATCCAGTGTCAGTTTAGTATCCAGAATCAGTCCCAAGTCGCGTATTGTAGTAACGTTTTCTAGGCCGTGATTGTTAAGGTTGTAGCAACTCTGAGTGACGTGAATTTTCTTTGTAAAAGTTATGTATTTGCACTTGTCGTATGCTAAGAGCAGTTTGTTGTGTATACAGTAATCATTAAATCGATTCAAGTCTTCCTGAACAAGTTGAACGTCAGTGTCTGATTTAATTTTTCTGTAGATTTTCAAGTCATCAGCATACAACAAGAAGTCACAGTGGTTAAAACAAGACGAAATATCGTTAATATATAAAATAAACATGAGTGGGCCGATAATTGATCCCTGCGGGACTCCAGACGTGACTAGGAATGGTGTTGATAAATACCCATTAACTGCGACAGTTTGGATGCGATTCTGCAGGTAAGAGGCAAACCACCTGAGAAGATTTCCCTTGATTCCATTGTATGATAACTTCTTTAGCAGAATTAGGTGATCAACCTTGTCAAAAGCTTTTTGAAAGTCCGTGTAGATAGTGTCTACCTGCTCTTTAGCGTCTAAGGACCGGAATACTGAGTCCAAAAATAATGCCAAGTTTGTAGCAGTGGACTTGCCTTTAACGAAGCCGTGTTGTTCATCAATTATGTTGTTTTTGACCAAGTCAAAGACTCGCCCATGTACCAGCCTTTCGAAAACTTTGGGAATGCAAGATAATATAGAGATTGGTCGATAATTTTGAACACAGTCTTTCGGTCCCGATTTAAAAATGGGTGTTATATGCGCAACCTTCCACCTATCTGGGAACACACCATTCAGTAGGCAGTTGTTAAAAATGTGTTGCAGTGGCTGTGCTAGCGCTTTACCAGCTCGCTTAACAAACACTGGGCTCAACCCATCCGGACCAGGGCCTTTGTTCTCGTCGATCTGCTTCAGGGCCGAAAGAATCTCAGATTTCGAAAAATAGAGATTGTTCAGTATGTTTGGGCTATTCCCATCAACTTGTTCTAATATATCAGTAGCGTAAGCTTCAGAACTAACAGGCTCGTAAACTGAGTGGAAATAATTAGCAAACATATTACACATAGTTTTTGGGCAGTTAGAAATCGTAGTATCGTATTTCATGACTTGTGGGAAACCTGTATTGGACTGCTTAAGGCATGATGAGTACTTCCAAAATTGCTTTACGTTTGTCCTAAGAGACTTTTCTACATTGTCAATGTAACTGTTGTGACACTTGGTTAGTAAATGTTTTGCTCTGGACCTAAGCAAGGCAAATTCACCGTAATCTCTAGGGGACTTATAAGTTATCCATCTTAACCAGGTTTTTTGTTTACGCCTTAAAGTTCTGATGAGGGCTGCAGAGAACCATGCAGGGAAGTGCGATGATTTTCGGGTAGATAAAGGAACATGTTGTTGTATTGTTTTGTTAATAATATTATAAAATTTCGAGGTGCAACTTTCAGGATCAAGATGGTAAAATTCGGAAGCCCAGTCAATAGAATCTATATCATTCCTTATCTTGACATAATCTGCCTTGTGGTAGTTACGCCTAGTTCTGCTGATAGTGTTCATAATTTTTGCATCAGAAAATTGGCAAATAATATTCAATGGAGGGTGATGAGGTACGGCTTTTAGCAAGGGATCGGTAGCTAATGACAAAGTGCAATTAGGAGCATTACCAAAAACCAAATCGAGCACTCTACTATTCTCATTCAGAATGTTGTTATATTGCGAAAGGTTAGCAAAAGCCATAGTGTATGATAACAATTTAGTTGTTTGATTGTCCGAATTCAACGGGGAGCATGGAGGAACATTGTTATTAAAGAACCATGTGGCACTAGGTATATTGTAATCACCTATTAGAAGTAGTGTACATGAAGAATTAGTTGAGTAGATTTTCTGGACACGTGTGAAGTGATTCTCGTAAACATTGTGTCGTGATGAGGGTGGTATATAACAGGCACATAGAATTATCGATTTATTGTAAGATTTATTTGGCAAAAAGATAAATATTTCCTCAAGGTCGTTCGCCTCGAAATCTAGACGCCTTGTGGCAGCAATTCCCCTTTTTACACCTATGAGTACGCCTCCACCGCTCTTTTTTTGTGACGTAAGGGAATTACGATCGCGCCGAAATATAACATAATCATTAGTTAAAATCTCAGAATCCAAGATAGACGCATTCAGCCAAGTTTCAGTGAAAATTACAATATCATACGAGCAAACATTAACATTTAAGCGCAATTCCTCCAGTTTAGATTTGAGACCACCACAATTTTGGTAAAAAATAGAGAGAACATTATTATCTATAGTGAGTGTTTAAACCAAAGTGTACAAACGACATGCTTATGTTATTTAATATGCAGCTCCCTTTGACTATAATTAAAAAATATACCAGTGTAATGAATATAATTTCAATGTGAACAACAACATAGATCAGGAATAATAAAGATAGTCATATTTTTAATAAATCTACATCGTTACGTATAAGGAGGACTCGAGCTTCATCCGTTTTACGAAGCATTATGTTGGCGTTTTTTATCCAAACGTACTTATAGTCTTTCTCTTTGGCCAGTTGTCGCGCCTTGCTGAATAAAATCTTCTTCTTTATCGTTAAATGCTCGTTCACATAGAATCGCCTAACATCGGCGGCCTCAGCAGCGCTCGAGGTAGTTGATAAGTCACCTGTGGAGAGGGTCCGACGCGATCGGGCGGCGGCAATGACATCATCACGCAGGCGCCTTGTAGTCAGTTGTAAGATTATATTTTTGGGTCGGTTACTGGCACTGACACCATGAGCTACGCGGTGTACCGCTTTGATTGTTTCGGTCGGTATGTCAATCCCAAGCATACGGCCCAAGTTACCAGCCAATTGCACCAGATTCTCTCCCTTCTTTTCCGGTATATTCTGGATTTCCACGTTGCAACTGCGGGCAGCCTGGTCTAGGTCATCCAATCTATCTTGCATATCCACCAAATCCTGACGTAGTTGGGTATTTTCTAGTTTTAGGTCGCTTTCGCTAAGTGTAGATGGGAGCGTATCGATTTTTTCGTTAATTCTAGTAATGTTCTCTTCACACGAGTCGATTCGATTGCTCAGGCTCGTTAACTCTTGCCTGAGAGTATTAGTGGCAACTTGAACGGCTCGGTCGATGTCACTTCACCATTGTTCACTTAACGATTTAAACTTTCCGTCTAGATAATTAGTTAGCCTTTCAGTATCAACGTTTAGAATTGATGAGTTTTATTCCGTAACTTGTTTAGGCGAGAAAATCTTAGCGGGATTGGTCGCTTTTTTATTTTTGCAAATAAGACATTTCCACTTTAATTTATTCATGGGAAGGATTTTCCTAAACTCAGATTCCGTTAAATCTGCACATGAGTAATGCCTGTTGAGTTGACAAATAGTGCATTTCATGTTATCTCCGTCTGCGATCGTTAGTTCACACTTTACGCATTCCATTTTTGCTAGATTGTTTCAAAGTCCAAACTGAGTAATATTCGCGCGTAGGTAGAACCGAAATAACCAATCGTACGAGAGCCGTGTAGCCTATGTTAGCTCTGTAAGCACGGGGTCAAACAAAACTGTTCCAACGGGACGAGATGTCCAACGAAACAAGAGCCTGGAGCCGCGCACAAACGCCGTAAGGTAGAGGCCCAACGAGACTGGACTCTCACAAACTACCCCGCGCGCGTATATCAGATTCAAGCTCGAGCACTTAATTAACACTATGATTGTACTGATATCACTAGCACACCTGTTGTCAAAATATCACACTTAAGTTACACAGAGTCCAAACTTTATATTGATGTAATTTTAAAGTCCAAGTACACGAATTATCCAATTATAATTGGTTATGAAAGCGGAGCGCACAAAGCATACGTGTTGTGTTTACGTTTTCGAACTTCAAGAATGGGGGTTACACCAGTTCAATTTAAAAATAATATTTGGAAATTGGTTCACGTTTTTCGGAGATATCGAGTAATACATGCAGAGCATACCTACATAAAAAAAAAAAATATCTTGGGACATCTTACACAAATCGACCTAGTACCACGGTAAGCTCAATTAAGGCTTGTAATGTAGTAAGGTACCAGGCGACGATATATATAATAGATAGATACATATAGATACTTAAATACATAGACAGCCATGACCAAGGACAAACATTTGTGATAAATAAATACACAAAGAATGCCCTGGCCGGGATTCGAACCTGGAACCTCCAGCTTTGTAGGCAGGGCCACTACCAACTAGACTACGGAGGCTGACGAGTTTCGTACCTGGGGGAGGATTTTTTTTAATCTGTTAAAAACCTATACTTAGCGGCTTATTTATTTAGTTTAGAGATGTTTATTAATGAGGACCGTGGGTCAAAGGCAAACCCATGTTCGGAGTCTTTCCGGTGGACAATCTAAACGTTAAGGCCTATAGCTTATAAAGCTTGATTTTCTTATGAAAGCCTAATCTTCATTAAGACGTACTCTTTTTTCATTGCATTGTATGATAATAGTATTTTATGTGACTGGTTCATAATGCCTAATTATGAACAGTTGCATACATAACTTTATCTACATGCATATAATAAGTTTTCTACAATATGTTTATTTTTGTGGCAGCAAATTATTGGTCACGGTTGTAGCGGCGTCCCGGATTTCTGGTGGTGTTTCACACATTTCAACATCACTGGCGGACTGGATGGGATTACGCCCCAGCACCTCAAAGATCTGTTGACACCCTCATCTGGCGCTCATAATAGCGAATTACTAACAAGCATCACTCGGTTAGTAAACTTAATGCTTAGTGGTAAGGTAAATGAGGAAGTGACTAAGACCCTCTATGGGGCTAACCTATGCGCCCTTTCCAAAAAGGACGGCAGTGTACGACCAATCGCAATCGGATCAACTTTCAGACGTTTGACCTCTAAAATCTGCTGCAAACATATCCTTCCCGTCCTCCAACCTAAATTCCAACCTATTCAGCTCGGCTTCGGAAGCAAGGGCGGCTGCGAGGCAGCAGTCCATGCTTGCCGTACCTTTCTCCGAAAATCCCCAAATTCAGTCCTTTTAAAGTTAGATGTAAAGAATGCCTTCAACTCGGTCAATAGAAATGTCATATTAAATGAAGTTAAAAAATCCGTCCCAGATATTTACCCTTACATTTGGCAATGCTACAGCTCCTCCACGCACCTTAAATTTAACAGCCATACCATCCTCTCATCCGTCGGCTGCCAGCAAGGTGACCCCCTGGGCCCGGCCATCTTCAGCCTTTGTATCCATCCATGTATCACCGAACTTACTTCAAAATTTAATTCCTGGTATTTAGACGACGGCACATTAGGGGGTGAAGTTAGCTCTGTCAAAGATGATTTCATTTCCATTAAATCCGCTTTCGAATCCATAGGCTTACAACTAAACTTAAACAAATGTGAACTTTACGTTGACCCAGCAATCCAAAATAAATGTGAAATTATAAGATCGTTTGAAAACCTCTGCCCGGGCATCAAAATTCACACCAAAGCTTCGCTTCACCTCCTTGGTGCGCCGGTATTTGATGAAGCTATCCCAGACTTCATCGATAAAAATATACAACATTTTAATTCATTTTCAGACCGCCTACTTCAAATTAATCCGCACATGGCCATCTTTATTATTCGTTTTTGTCATTTCGTACCTAAATTTACTTATGTCATGCGATGCAGCCCTTTTTGGAAATTCACATACCTTTGTGAAAATATAGACAACATCATTTGGACACATATTGAGAAAATTATAAATATTAAAATTGATTCCAGAATGTTTGACATCGCTTCCCTCCCAGTAAGGTTCGGTGGTCTTGGTCTACGTAAAATCTCCAGCGTCGCCCTGCCGGCTTTCTTGTCCTCGGTACACAGCACGCTATCTCTCACTGGAAAAATACTAAACCCATCACCCCGTGATTGTGAGATAGCGTACTTAACCGAGGCTAAGGTCGCATGGAGACTGACCTGTCCAGGGGTAGATCCGCCTTTTAATGGCAATAGCCAGAGACTCTGGGACGGACCCATTTGCCGGCGGGTGCAAACAGATCTCATAAATTCAACAACAAATATATCCGACAAGGCCCGCTTATTAGCGATTTCGGAAAGGGAGTCTGGGTACTGGCTCAATGCCTATCCTTCAGCCAACTACGGAAACCTTCTGGACCCTAACAGTTTCCGTATTGCTGTCGGCTTGCGACTCGGGGCGAACCTAGTCGTTCCACATCGCTGCCTCTGTGGCACAACAGTTGACAGGCTGGGGCACCATGGTCTGGCATGCTCAAAGAGCGCTGGTCGCCTGTCGCGCCACGCTAGCCTTAACGACATCATCCATCGGGCTCTGGTCAGCGTCAGCGTGCCGGCCACTTTAGAGCCTTGTGGCCTGGTACGTGATGACGGCAAGAGACCCGACGGGATGACTCTCGTGCCCTGGCAACAAGGACGGCCCTTAGTCTGGGATGCCACATGTGTGGACACCCTGGCGCCGTCCCACCTGGGCACGACGTCGACGAGGGCTGGCGGGGCTGCGGCCTCCGCTGAAGCTGCAAAGCGGCGCAAATATGCAGCATTAGGCGACAGCTACATATTTGCGCCGTTCGCAGTGGAGACCCTTGGCCCCTGGGGACCGGAAGCAATTAAACTTTTTAAAAAATTAAGTTATTTGCTCATCCGGTCCTCGGGTGAACCTAGAGCTGGCTCGTTCCTCGCCCAACGAATTGGCATTGCCATTCAGCGAGGCAACGCAGCCAGCCTTATGGGCACTTTGCCCAGTGACAGCGATGTGGGAGACATTTGTACATATAGTTTAGGTCCCCGTAGTCCTTAAGGTAGGCTTAGTTTAGCATAGTATAGTTTTTGTTTTTATTTTTATTTTTGTTAGTCCAGATTAAATATATACTTTTATACCTAAAATTTGTACTACATCTAATATATTGTAACAGGTTAATCACGATAAATAAACGTTATTTGCTTTAGTTTATACATCACTGTCTTCGTCGTCATAAATAATTTTTCAGTGTAAATATTTCACAACGAACTCGATAATATTTAACTTTCAAGTCAACAGTCCAAAAAAGTTGGATGTTTGAAACCACAGAGCACGGACCTCTTTAGTGTGTAACCTTTAGGCGCCCTAAGAGCTCCAACCTCCTTGTTTGAAACAATTCAAACAAAACAAATGACTGAACTGACATTAGTTTTTTTTTATTCATAAACCAGGTAAGGTCTTGAGTCGATATCAATTCTCAAATCGATTCTCAGTATTCGAGATTTAGAAGAATGTATGGAATATGAATTTTAATGTGAATGAAATTACAAATCGATTAATTCGATAATCGAAGTTAAAGTGTGTTTTTTCTTTTTAACAGAATGTTCGAAATTTAATTGTGATTAAGATATCGGTTGCCGATATCGTAAAGTAAAAATTATGATACACCCACAGATACAGATTTCTTAAAGTAGGCTATTTGCTTACCGCCGCTAAACATATTGTAGACAACTTATGATATGGATGTAGATAAAAATTATTACTACCTATCCACAGGCTGTTAACTATCGACAGGAAAGAAAAAGTGCGTGTTCAGCTGAACTGTAGAGCCCCTCTTTCCTGTGGCCAATATTAAGCAACTGGTAGGAGTGTAGTCGTGATTTTTATCATACAATTCAATCGGAAATAGGTGCTTTTAAATGACAATAAGTGTTTAATAAGAAAATTAACTCTCATAGTCCTTAACTTTTAAAATGTCCACCGGAAAGACTCATAACATGATTTGAAGTTTGACGCGGGTGAGTTTTTTAAATCCGTGTATTTTGTATGTACGAATAATATAATAATGTTTTGTTAACTAGTTACACGTAATATGAGAAAGGATAATAATATACCTGTTCCTGCATACTGATTCCTGAAAATCTTGAACGGATTTGATGTCTACGAAACATCAAATCCGTTCTATTTAAATTAGAACAAAAAACATTCCTCCCATATGAAAAATCAGGAAAAACAAATAGCGACACAACTTTATAACACTCTCTCCAGTCTCTTCCAAACCTTAATAAATATAAAAAGTAATCTTAACTGCACGTTGTATTAAACCCATTGTGCACAGTACTACAGACCGGGGCACCAAATGAATGTCCCGCCAGCAATTTATCCTTGTCACACACAACCTGTGACACCTCATGTCGTCACTTATCCCCCCGCTATTACCGTCTCACGTATGTGCATCTCGATACTCATGGAATTCCAAACCTTATTACTAGCATCTTAAAGTCACGTTCAGATATAATTTTGAACGCACTTAAGATCTTTCGCGGCGCTAAACACAGGAAATGTATAGGTTAGGTAATGTTAGTATTGCCTTTACAGACAGGATTGGGGGCTCAGTGATTCCATCGCGTCTAATTTCCCGACCTGGAATACAGTGCCAGTGAGATATCATATCATCACTTGCGTAGACACCCTGGCACCGTCCCATCTTCAGCAAACTACGTTTAAGCAAACTGCTTCTGAAAGTGCCGAATTTTTAAACGTAATGAATATAAGGGCCTCGGCAAAGAGTACGATTTTGTACCGTTTGGCGTAGAAACTTTAGGTTCATGGGGCCCCAGCGCACGCAAATTATTTGCTGTGATCGCGAAACGTCTGGTTGATGTAACTAAAGACCGAAGACCTGGCGACTTCCTCGCACAACGCATCAGTATTGACAGCGAGGAAATGCCGTCAGCATCCTCGATACAATGCCACAAGGGCCAATCTTAGATATAGGTTAGGTTAAGTAGATTAGTTAGACATAACCTATGATCATAAATTGTAGTTTTGATTATAAAAATAATATTATTAAAGCTATTCAGTAACGGACCTATCTTAGTCTATTTCTGGACATAGGCCTCTCATGTTAACTCTGTGCATAAATAGACGCTTTGGATGGAGGTAAATGTCCATCATCGCCACGCTGGGCAAGCGGATTGAAGATCGCAGTAATGTGTTCACTATGACGACGCTGCTAGCTGCCCACCATCAGTTTTCTATTAACTAATGGTCAGTAATACTTCAATCCCTTAGTCGACTCTTACGACATTCGCGATGGGTGATGACTAATCTATTTTTACTGCCGTCACCACACGACTCAATTAGATATAGGATCTGTGAAAGGACTTAATGTCACCTGCCGTTTGCAAGAGATCATTATCATCATCATTGGCCACAGCATCTGTTGTAGATGATTGTTGCAGCACTTGTAGGTCTACGGGTTCCCGCATCGTCGTTGATGGCTATGAAGACCTGCGGCGCGGCATTTCTTTCCACAAAACGCTATACAAAACGCGAGTCCGCAGGTGGTGGTAAAGCACGACGGAGACTTTTCTGCTTAAGGTTCTCGAGCCAGTAGTCATTTGCAAGAGAAAGATAGTGATAAAACACGCCTAACAGGGGTTTTTCTACAAATTAATGAAAAATGAAAAAAAAATAAACTGACTTCAATCGGTTTCTTCAAGATCCGATTTCTCCCATCATCAGATCCCGACTTGGTGCTAACGGAACCATATCGGTTTGTTTTGAAGTCGGTTAAAAAAATATGTGTTGAAATTGGTTTACGTTATATAGATTTATTCGTCTATTTGTCGTGCACATGCTTAATGCATATTTAAGAGATATAGTTTTCTAATAGATGCCATTGATAGAATTGGACAAAATCAATATGAGACCAATCGGGAAGCATCAGCTTTCGTATGAAAAATAATTATCAAAATCGTTTCATTCAGTCGAAAGTTCTGAGGTAACACAAAATATACAATCGAATTGAGACCCTATTCCTTTTTGTGAAGTCGGTTGATAACGAAAAAAAAAATCGTTACAGTTATGTCATGCATGTTAATCAGGCAACTCTTTATGAGTAGCGCTAAAGGTATAGTAGATTACATACCAAGGCCGTTTACGTGGGAAATGTCTCGGATGACGTGTAATCTGACAAACATGTGATCCGAGGCTTTCCCATTTAACGGCTGAGGTGTGTATACTATTTTTTTGCACAACGGAGCCGGCAGGCGGCAACTTAGTTTAGCGCAGCGGCCGGCAAAGTGCTGTTTGCCGGTCGGAGGGCAGAAAAAAGTTTTTTTATAAACCTACTTAGGCAGTTTTACGTGATCTAAGACTAGGTTATAGACAAAATGGCTCGTTTGCCACCGTCGTGGTATAATTAGTAGCATGCTTATTAGTGACTTGGCCAATTAGTGCCAGTCGAGTGCCAAGTCTGATGCTATCTGGGTTGGTTGAGTCTCGAAATCATCTGAAAGTGTAAAGCGCCGTATAAATCTTCGGCACCTGAATTGAAAATATCTGCTATGCTATTCTCTTATTCACACATTCGACGCTGCGTTCGTCAACGAGCTCGACGTCGAGACAGCCTTGTCTAAAATCCTAGCTGTTTTATTTGACATTAGGAATCGAGGCTGTGAGCGAGGTTGTGGTCGAGTTCGTCGCTGTTTTTCGTTAGAGAATACGAAGTTCGTACATTAAACGTCAAACTCTCGACGCAGTGTAGTGCCAGCTCACGCCGCATTCGTCACCGAGCACTAGTGTCGTTTAAAGTACATTAGTGAATACCATTTTTAGGCTCGATGACAGCAAGGCGGTTTCCTTATTGAATAACACTGCTGAACATGTAGGTATTTATTCTTTTATGAATGTACTCTTTCTACTCAGAAGTTTGTAAGCACCTTGGCCGATGCGATACATCTGACTGATGACTTATCGCCAGGCCTAATACCGCGAAAATCGGAATTCGTAAATTTCGAGCATTATTCTCTGTCATTCAAACGAAGGCGTCATTAGAGTGAGCGAGACAAATCCTCGAAATTTACGAATTTCGTTTTTCGCGGTAGAGCCGTAGATTTCGATTTTTCTTCGTACGGTAAGCCTTTAGAGTACCTACCTACTACGGAGCTGATAATCCGATATTAAAATTACTCATATTTATTCTTATACTCACACAAAAATTACTTTCAAAAGTTGATTATAAATAAAATAAATAGGTATTACAAGTTGAATCGAACGATAATATTAAAAAAAATACTACGGCACTATGTCATAGGTACTTTCCAATAGGTCAAAATAATATTACAAAAGCTCTTAGATTGTAATATCCGTAGAACATGTAGATGACGACTATATGATTGGCCAACGTCTTACCGTGCGATGAAAAATCCGAGCCCTGATCATGATTGCATGTGTTGATTAGTTATTGGGGCTGTATTGGCATCGCTTCTACGATAATCTGCAAATTTATAAGTGCCACATCTAGGACTTAGGGTGCGGCTCCACTGACGCGGGGCGGAGCGGAGCTGTGCAAAATTGACCAATTGGGTCAAACGCAAACCCATGTTCGGAGTATTTCCGGTGATCAATCTAAAAGTTAAGGACTATAAAGCTTGTTTTCTAATGAAAGCCTTATCTTCATTAAGACATACTCCTTTTTCATTGCGTTGTATGATAAAAAATCATTACTACCTGTCCTCAGGCTGTTAACTATAGACCCCACCACAGGATAGAAAAAGTGCATGTTCAGCTGAACTGTAGAGCCCCTCTTTCCTGTGGCCAATAGTAAGCAACTGGTAGAAGTGTAGTCGTGATTTTTATCACACAATTCAATAGGAAAGGAGTGCCTTTAAATGACAATAAGGGTTTAATAAGAAAATTAACTCTAATAGCCCTTAACTTTTAAAATGTCCACCGGAAAGACTCATAACATGATTTTGAGTTTGACCCAATTACATTATTCGAATCCGAAACACTGTGATGCGGTCTCATTGGCCGATTTCCCACAGCTCCGCTCCGCTCCGCGTCTGTAGTGCCGCACCCTTAAGACACTGAACGCTTGACAGCTGAGGAAAGCAACGGTTTGAGATAATGAGCGCTGATCCGCTCTGACCGTGCACTTTCTACTCGTGATATTGAAAAGCCGAGAGAAAACGTTCATTTACGTGCCTCGACGGTAAGCAATGCACTCCGAAGTTCTTTTTGCTCTAATATTAATAATACTAATCCTGACAGAGACCTTTAGTTCTCTAAAAAACATTAGACATAAATGTTCTGACTTTTAGAGACTTAACATCTCTTGTTATTATTATTATATTTCAATTTATTTGAAATCGATTAATTTTCTTAGTTTTTTAATGCATGTTAGTTGTAAAATCGGGTGAATGGTGTAGGGTGAGTCTTACCCTCATATGTATTTGTAAGAATTAATTTATAACTGTCAAACGTTAATTCTTAGACCTTGCAGACTTTTGAGACTATTGAGATCTAAACAGTACAGAGGACTTTACACCGAATATCAAAAATCTTAAATTTCGAGGAAGTCTCCGTCTTACTCATGACAGTCATGACGTATCTCTTTGGGAAGACAGAGATAAATGCTAGAAATTTACGTTATTATAAGTTTGCGGTAGATTTACTGGTCTAAAAAATAATAATCAAGGGTTGCTTTAAATTGATAAAAATTTTTGTTAAGTCTTTTAGCGATGTCTAATTATACCGAAATTTACTGCAGTAGGTACCTGAAACCAAGTTTCACTTATCATTATATTCGATAATGTATCAAATATACAAGCTAAAATTATATTTATTAACTAAATAATGAACCTGTCGTGTGTCTTAGAAAAGTTTTAAAATAAACAGTTAGGTGAATCCAACAAATCAGCGAATGTGTAGCCACACGCAACGCGTCGCGCACTAGTAATGACGGTAGGGTGACCAATTCTTTGTTTAAATGTGCCAAGACTTTGATTATACGATTTACAGCGTTTTAAACCACTTACTGAACATCTTGAACGGGTGTTTTGGTAGGTTAGACTGAACAACTTATACTTTACCCATAACACAAGCCTTAATTGAGCTTACCGTGGGACTAAGTCGATTTGCGTAAGATGTCTCAAGATATTTATTTATTTACTATGGAGCTAACCCAAAATCTCAAAAAAAAATCTGGCGCTTTCATACTGACAAAATGTCGTTATTGATCGGTCACAATATATGAAAAATACAATTTTTTAGTTTAGATTTCGTGATTGGCCCTATAGTAAAAGTTGTTCAGTATAGCCTACTAAATCACCCCGTTCAACACCCTGCATTTGAAACACCCTGCATGCGTGGGCTAGTGGGTGGTGTAGCACCCTGTGTACAATATTGACAGAATAAATGCCTTACTAAGTTACCACAAACTTACAGGTAGGTATATCAATTATCAAATAAATATATTTTTCTGCAATTCTTTTTTTTTTTATCCTGATAAGTAGGTATACGATACCAAAAGAGTGTTGATTACAGGACACGATTAGCCAATACTATTTTTACAACAATATATTAGATAGAGAAGGTCCCTGTATCTAGATGTTTTTTTCTCTATACTATTCTAGATACTACATGTTTTGCACAATATGAAGCTTTTATGACATTTAATTTTTAACTATTCTTTCATATAATATACGTAATTTAAAGTCAGTCGCTTAAATAACAATTTGAAATGGGAAAAAAGTGTTTTACAAAAACTATCCACAAAAAATGTGCAACTTGGTCACATGTTTCGTAAAAATAGTATGAATTTATTGATGCCAGTAAGTACCACTATATTTAGTAAGCATTTCAGACACACAGGTAATACGGTTTAAAATCCGATTACGTCATCATAACAGTCGTGGTAGATGTACAGTCTACAACTAACATTAGTAATGCAATGGCCCTTATTACGTTATATTAAAGTGTACAATTCTACTTATTTCGAGGGCTGTACAAGTTGATTTATGCAATGCAACATACGAAAATAGCTGGAAATTGGTACATATCTTGATACGGTGTAATTGTGTACTAGCATGTAGATTGTATATTTTTGGGTATGTGCATAATTTTAATTATTTTCTGTTGGACAGAGCTCTGCTCAAACATCTCTTTATATCAAGTGTATTTATTAATTTAAAATTGTAGGTCCCGACTAGAGGTCGGAACTATGGGTGCAAAACTTTAACAAAACTTCAAAATTGACATATGGGAACACTAGCCAAGAAAAATACGAATATTATTCAAAAGTCTAAATCCAATTTTATTCCCTATCTCGGAATCTTGAACTTAAAATGTTTGGGTGTGTAGATATGTATATTTTATGGATGTATGTGCTCTTTTATGTCCATTTGACAAGTTTCGTTAAAGTTTTGCACCCATAGTTCCGACCCCTAGTCACAACGAATAGATTATTTCTAGGAACTAATTCCTAGTAGGCTGAAAACTGTTTTAATATCCTCGTTTATATTTTAGTGGAACTACTCAAATTGTTTTTTTTTTAGTTGTATTTTTAAGCAGTGCATACAAATTCTAAATTAATGAGGTCATATTAGTCATATACTAAAGTATAAATACCGTCTTCACCAACGTCGGAGGTCTTTAGCGGCTGATGCCTAAACCACTCGGCCACTCCAACTTAGAGGACACTGGTCGAATTTCTCGGGTACCTTTATTATGCTATCTGTAATAAGGCTAGATGTCTATTGACCATACTCCAAGTCAAAATGTCAAGTCCCAAGCTAAAAAACAATCGGTTCATGATTCTCAAAGATATCAAGTAAAATACAAGTAAAAAATACACATCACACATCACATCATCAGCCTATCTCAGCCCACTGCTGGACCTAGGCCTCTCCTATTAACTATGCGTATTGATCATACCTGGGATAACTCGGGGCATTTATACGAAAGTGATGTAGCAAAATATTTTATCGACTAAAAATAAATCGACGTTACTGTGAATGACCAACATCAAAATGTTATTCGGCATAAATAAATATTTGGTACTTACTCTTCAATTAAAATAAAAAATAAATTTAAACGGGTAGTTACGCGTTTATTTTAAAATAGTTTTCAAAATATACAATTAATATTAAAATATCAATATTTAAATTGTCATTTTGATAAAAATAACATTTGCATACTAGTTTTTACTACCTATCTGAAGAGGCCCGATATCAGATATGACATCGAACCTCTGTACTGTAATCGAGAATGTTCAATAAGCACATCTTTTATTATAATTATATCGACATCTTTTTAATCGATATCAAATCCCTATAACTTGCCCCCTAGAAGCATTTTGAGGTATGATCGACGCATTAAGAGGTATATGCTCATAATCGCTCGCGTTGATCAAGCGGTTTGGCGATCGCAGTAGTGTGTCTACTATGATGATGCTGCTGCCCATAATCAATTTTCTACAGGATGTCACACCACCCACTGAAAACCTTGAACGGGGTGATTTAGTAGGCTATACTAAACAACTTTTACTATGGGGCCAATCACGAAATCTAAAAAAAAATTGTCTTTTTCATACGTGTGTGTATAATTTATCTGGGTTGGCTCTATAGTAAAAGTTGTTCAGTATAACCTGCCCAATTAGTGTTCAAGGTTTTCAGTAGGTGGTGTTACACCCTGTATAAAGGAATATTCATTGACACTATAACCCCTTAATCGACTTACGACACCCACAGGAATATTTGGGGTGGTGACAAATGTATTCTTACCGCCGTCACCACGTGGCAAAAAAAATCTACAAAAAAATAGTGGAATTGAAAATCTCCTCTTTTTTGAAGTCGGTTAACAATAAAAACTATACCAGTTCAAAGTATTGTTATTCATTTATATAACAGCACTAAAATATTACCACGCGGCAAAAATAAAAATAAAATTGTTAAATTGAAAGTCCTCCTTTTTTGAAGTCGGTTAACAATAAAAACTTTTTTTTTTACAATAAAAACTATACCAGTTCAAAGTATTGTTATTCATTTACATAACAGCACTGAAATATTTCATATACGTAACTCGTTTGAGCCCAAAATAACTTTATAATCACTTTCTCCTTTCTCTTGGTTGTTTTTATTTACATTGATCGGCCTAAGGAGTAATAAAACATTGAAGTAATTACTGTTGTAAAATAGCAAACTGGAACAGAATTCAACGGGCTATACCTAATTAGTTATAACATAATAATATAATAGCAATAATTTATTTCCGGATTACAAACTATTCACTCCCCTTGTCAGTAGTGTAAAAATATATATAAATAAATAAATATCTTGGGACATCTGACACAAATCAACCTAGTCCCACGGTAAGCTCAATTAAGGCTTGTGATGTGGGTACCATGCGACGATATATACAATAGATAGATACATATAGATACTTAAGTACATAGACACATAGACAGCCATGAACAAGCATCAAATATTTGTGATAAATAAATACACAAATAATGCCCTAGCCGGGAGTTGATCCCGGTACCTCCAGCTTCGTAGGCAGTATCATTACCAAGGATCGGACAAACGCCCGTCATTTCGAAAAAATAACCCTGTTCCGTACAGTAGAGACTTCCTTATCATATAATGTTAACATAATTTATTTTATAAGATATTTTTTTAATAACACTATCACGAATTACCTATTTAGGAGATCCCAACTCCTTCTTACTTGTATGTACCCTGATTGTGAATTTGTGACAAATAAACGACTTGGAATTTTTGATATTGAATTTTGATCTATTGAGTGTATGATTATCTTCTTCGGTTACCGCGATAGTTATTCATGAAATAAAATGATTGAAACGAATAATATCGAGTATACTAATTAACGTTGTAACGACGTTTCGAATAATTATGGTGTGCACAAGTATCTAAGAAATAGTTGGCATCTCCTAAATAGATACTTTGTGTTCGAAGTATAAAAAAAATATCTTAAATAAATACCTTAAATTAATATAATATGTTAACATCATAAGATAAGGAAGTCTCTACCATACGGAACAGGGTTATGTTTTCAAAATGACGGGCGTTTGTCCGATCCTTGATCATTACCAATACCAACTAGGCTACAGAGGCTGACAAAAATACATACCAGACTAGGGCAAAAGTACCTAATCTGTTTACTTCAAATCAAAAATCTAGATTACAAAATACACATTCAAAACACAAACATATATCATACATAAAAAAGTAATCTGAAGGAGTAATTGGATTACTATTTGCTCAACTCTGATACATACATACAATCGCTCTGATAACATTGGCGCTGATCCGTAGAGCAAAAGTTGGGTGTGTTGGGCATGGGCATGGGGTAGGATGAGGTGACCCAAACTGCCCAGAACCGAAGCCGGTGGAAGAAAATGATTCGAGCCCTACACCCCAACAGCAGAGTTGGGCAAAAAGTAATATGATTACTCCTTCAGATTACTTTTGTATGTGTGTAATAAATATTACAAAGTACACATACAAATGTAATTTATAGAAATAATTATATTACTTTTTGCCCAACTCTGCCCAACAGTGGGTAACAGGATGGAAAGAAGACGATAAGAACTGTAATAAAATCTTGTAGGACTATAGATATTTTCCCTTAATTTACTTAATAGTATTACGAAACCTGTAGAAAGTACCCTAAAAGGAGCATTGGCCTCATAATGACCACGGCACTAAAACACAAGTTATGTTATGTTACTTCGGTGTTAGTGCCGAGTTTCTTTCTGGTTCTTCGTAGGTCAGTGGTTTAGGGTTAGAACCGGTAGTTCCTTTTTTCTGCTATTGTGTCTGACGTAACGTTGAAAATGTCGGAAAAAAACAAATTGTTTTTTTCGGGAATGTATGAAAATTTCGTATTTTTCCGTTTTTTTCGGGTTCTTACAGAAATAATCAATGTCACTGTCACTCCATCCCATCTGTTTCAATTGATTTTTCCTCGGTGACATCACGTTCTTCTGGTGTAAGTGAAAATTAGACCTAATTCTCCTTGGTTTAGAGTTGAAAATTAAATTGGAAAATTTCATTGATTTTTTCGAAAAAATCCGGAAAAAACAAGCTATTTGGAAAGAAACGGGATTTAATCCGGAAATTTTCAACGCTAGTCTGACGATTCAAAAATGCTCTTTTCTAGGCTTACTTTGATAAAGAAACGTTTGTTTTTCATTTTGATTTTTTTATGAGTAGTAATAATACATTTGTCACCGCCTCAAATTTTCCCGTGAGTGTCGTACGGGTCGACTAAGGGATTGAAGTGTCACTGACCAGTTGTTTATTACAAGACCCCTCCTGGCAACAATTATTCCTATTGTAGCACTATTGTATCACTAGTTTATCGCTATTGGGCATAAAATTAACCACTATAGAACTTCAAGCTCTAACGTCGGTGGCTAATTCCACCTACAAGAGAGTTATAGCGTGCTATATACATTTTAGGACACACTATCGCTATGAGTGTTTAATCGAAAGAATGTACAGCTTGTGTACGACTAGTTTTATCGCTAAAATGTTAGTTGGGTGGGCCTGGCCCCAATTTCACAACATTGACAAGTCCGACAATTGTAAATCTACGGTATCTCCAATAGGGAGCGTCTACAGGCTACAGTTACCGCTTACCATCGGAAGGGCCGTGCGTTTGTTTGCCACCAGCATAAAAATTTGTGCAAGAACTTTAATAAATCAACAGTAAATAGCTACTTTTATGCGAAGCAAAATTACAATTGTCACAAAAATCACGACAATTGTAGCGAAATACCGACATAAGCCGAACCTCATGTCAAGAATTAATGAAATTTGTACTAAACCTTGCGACAATTGTCACGGGTTTCGGAAAATAAAAAGTAGTTTATTAACGATATAATAACGTTATTAGTAATAATTTTATGTTGGTGGCAAACAAGCACATGGACCGTCCGACAGTAAGCGGTAGCCGTAGCATACGGAGGCCTGTGACGTCAGTAACAGTGATATTTTACAATTGTCACAATTGTAATTATGGTGAAATAGGCCACTGGTCTTATTGCAACTTGGTAATTATGAGGCGAGAACCTTGTGTATTAACTATACTATAATTAGATTACATGTGTTGTTAATTAACAGTTATCTGCATAATTTCAGTTTTACAACCGCTTGAGAAAGCTTCAAGATTGCATCATTATAATTATTATTTCGCAAATACACATAATTAAACCCGTCACCTAAAGAAACACCTCAAGCAGATGGAATAAGTAAAAATAAAAATGATGAATCACATTTTTTCAGTACAGATGGTGCTTTTTTTTTTACGCGCTACTGCAATTGGTTCATTTCTTGTCATTTCAAAACTTCGGAGGGTCATCTGTATTGAAAAACGTCGTACGATACACGTGCGAAAAGGAAATTCGTAAGTCGTGTCGATTTTAAACACTCCTTTCGGTCGTGTTAAATTTATTACCACTCGTTTCGGACTTCATGTTTTTGGCTCTTCTATCGTAAGGCACTAGTCTCATCGCAAACTATACTAAGCTATGAACTATGGGCTATAAACACGAACAAAAAATACGCACCCGTGTAAAAGAAAAGGAGATGCGGCGATACTTGCCCGGCGGTTATAGCCATAGCTGATAGCTGGGCGAGTATCGCCGTGTCTCTTTTATTTACACGGGAGTGCGTATCTTTTTTTTGTGTTTATAGCCGATAGTTCATAGCTTAGTAGCTCGCGGTGAGACCAGTGCCTAATGTAGGTACTATTTCCGTTTAGTCGTCCGAGCGAGTCAAAATAGTATTCCAATTCGGATAGCTGGGATATACGCAGATGAGAGCATTTTGGATTTCGATATTATGCTATAATGGGAATGTCAAATATTTAAATATCGATGAGCTGTTACCCGTGACATTTCCAAACCGATACATAATTTAAACTTTCGAGAAACTTCCATCTGAAAGATCAGCGAAGCATTGATGTAGCATGTTACCATCAGTGATCGGTTTTTTGGATTCACCCGGCGGATCTCCTATAGTAACTTGAAAAATAAACTTTAATTATTTACACGTATTTCCATGCATTTTGCCTTGTTACTGTTGATAATGTAATATAATAGTATTAATTGTTTTATAGCCACACCCGTCATTTTTTATACGCGAAATCCCGCGAGGGTGAATCCAAAAAACCGATCACTGGTAACCGTATATGAGATAATAATTCAAATTCAAATTACCCTTCTTTTCTTTTTATTAAGATTATAGGTTGTGATTTATGAAAAGAATTAAATGAAACACAAATACGTATCTAATTATGATTCAATGGTTACCTCCTAGAGCCTAGGGGTCCCTATATGGTACCAACATTCTCTTCAAAAAAGGAAAATCACACAATTTTTGAATACTATAATATCATTAACTATATGACTATAATAAACATTGAAAAATTACAAAAATTTGAAACCTCAAATACCTAAACTCAGTGTATAGTGAGTTAATCATAATAGAGCAAAATAAGTTAGTGAGGATGAGAATGAGCCGACCGTTCTTCTCCAAAGATGTCCAACGACTTAACGTGCAATGAAATCTCCAATGCCTCATAATCAGATATAGAAGTCACCACAGAATAAGATTTGGATAGAAGAAACAAGTTCATTCATTTATATGGCGGCCGAGCGACGAGCGTGTCAGATTTTGTACTGAAGTTGTTACTTGCCTATGATTTTAAATATGTCTCAGGCCCTTGAGATTCATAATTTTTTGTGTTATTGCAATTAATATTACTTAAGGAGGAATAATTGATGTTTTTGTTCACTTCAACTTACATGACGCCCGAAAGCTGCAAGCTGCGATTAAAGACGGACAACTCAGTAGGTTTTACTGAGTTGAAAATATGTCGATTGAAAAGTTGATTGGCCCAATATATGACATCTGTGGAAGTCACGGTGGCACGAACAATTTTTTCCACTTGATAGTATTCTATCGATAAGTTTTTCTTTCTTATGACAAAAGTAACGTTGTATCTTCGAGATAACTTTATCTAAATTAGGCTAAGTTAAGAAAATTGATGAAATATGAAAACATTAAAATTACATAGTTGTTAAAATTGATTTTTATTTGTCTTAAAAAATACACAGATAACGTTGCTGGGTAGTAATCAGCATATTTTCGCTATTTTCTATTTATCTGCTGAAATCATCAGCTAATATGAAATGTCATTTCGAAATGAGTTTTCATATATCGACGAATTTAATACCGTAAAACTACCTAACTATAGTCCAAAAACTCCCAACTATGGTCCAAAACTAAGTCAAATATCTTCGATTTAGTGTAATTATTATATCATTGACGCAGTTG
>JALPQI010009307.1:0-51618 GCA_025490895.1 Thaumatotibia leucotreta
CAAAAAAAAAATAGTACTTCATTCAACACATCAGTAGCTAATACCCAAATATTTTTCAAATAAAATAAGAGAAAAAGTTGGGAGTAGGAGGTACAGGTACGAGTATATAATAAAAATATAGAAGTTTAAGTTTATTCATAATCTTTAACAGCTAATGGGATTTAAACCCAAAAAATGGTTTAATATTATTGTCGTAAATTTTAGAGCATGACGTTACGCCCGTGGTCGCAAGCAGACCCAGGCAACATTTAGAAAACTCGAATAAACCCCAACGTCAGCCTAGAAATTCTTTCTTGTAGTAAATCTCAACGTTTTTCGTATGCACACAGAGTGCTGCGCTCAATCAGGTTTCAAAGAAGGTAAAGGAGATGCGAATGGCGGCGAGATCAAAGCTCGCTCGTTACCTACCTCACGGTAACTGTACGAATTTTCTTTGGGAGTTTTCTCGACATAACCTACTGTTAGTGAACTCTGAATTTTAAGTGGTCTTGCCGAAGACAGAATAACTAGTTCACAATGGCACTTATGTATGTATATTGTATGAAACCTTTATTTATACTTTTATATTCGGTTAAAATTAATTATTCCGCTATTCAACGCCCCTAAAATATATAATTTACACACTACCTATTCGAATACGGGCCTTTTCTTCCCTGCTGGGAGGGATCAAACTGGCACTTTTCCGTTCAAGGACTTTCTATTGCCAGCCTACAAAATTACAATGAAATATGAAAATAAACAGTATCTACGTTCATAATTGATTAAGATTTTTCAAAATCGATTATTTGCATAAATATTAAATATGTGATATATCTTTTATTTTTCTCATGGGTGGTGTGAAAAGCAGTATACTGTGTCATACGGTATCCAAATATTTTTTGTCTTGGGCGTTAACGCTTGAATCCCTCATTCCGCTCAGGATTCCACTTTAGAATCTCTCACTACGGTCGGGATTTTATTGTGGAAATCATCGCTTCATTTGGGATTCAATATACGCCCTCCCCATAAATTCTTCCACGAGAACTCATTACACAACTAGGGAAGATTGACAGCACGTTTCCTAACTGGTTGTTTCCATTATCACGTCTACAAATTTGAAATTGAATTTAACGTCCGCTTCGAATTGTATTTTAACAGCAAATTGTCAGTGGAGGACCATTTAACGCGTTCAAAGACGAGTCAAAAATTACAATTGACGATTTGTATTGAAATCATGAAACATTGCAAATAATGGGTTTTTTAAAATGACGTCGTCAATATTCGTCGTTCAACTCAAAATGACAGTTCTTATTATCTAATTGTCCCCATAAAAAGAGATCCTCGCATCCATTTCATTATTTATATAGTACTTCTCAAGCCGATAACAGTCCTAGTTGCGACAGGTATGTTTAGACAGCCATCTCAGATACATTTTTACGTTTCTTCGTCTCTCTGCTCTGTATACTCATCAAGGGGCAATTTGTGCGTATTGAAATCGCTTGCAATAAACAAAAACAATGCAATTTAATATTTTTATTATACAAAATTAGATACCTTATTTTATCAACAGAGTAACGCTACAGAGCTTAGCATTGTTGCTCGATGAACGTAAATAATAAGTCATTCCTTCGTTTGGTACTTGTGACAACAGTAATGTTTACAAAACGCAGTTCAACTGGCAATCTTTTTCCAACGTGTCCACCAGTGGAGTGAGTGGGTTGTCTCGCCAGCATCGAAAATACCTTCCTGTCTTGTCACTAGGTCACGAAACGAGATTAGAACGGCCATATTAAAGGAAATCACAGCTCTTATACAATGCGGTATACGGTAGGATACGGTGCAAATCGAGTGGCTACCCCCGTAGCATTATTATTGCGTAATACATTCACCAAGCAGTTTCCATCTTCTACACTGTAATTTTACTATTCAAAATCTTGATAAGTACGATTTAGAAAAGTGGTTCCGTTATTTGGATAAGTGAAAATACCTGCCTCCCGGATTATGAAAGAAGTTCCAACGATTGCGCAATTTTGGGCAGTTTAAAAAAGCAAGCACAATCATTTGGACCAATATAAAAATTACTCCTTGATATGCATAAAAAATGGCAGGCTTTTTGCATAATTATGGGCGAGGCATTAACATTGAGGAGCTAAAAAGGGCGTGCGTTAAGCAAAAATTCTTACTTGCAAAATAGGTAAAGATGTTTTTTTTTTGCACTAATTTGTTAAAATAAAAAAAAATCAAGATGCCTAGAAGGTGTCCCTCTTCAAGATGTCTTAAAATTCTTGTGACAACTGTACAGTTAAGTGCAAAAATAAGTATCGAAAGAATCCGCTCATAAATATGTTATGACGTTCTTATTACACAGAATTAGAGTGCTCTGGGACATATTTTTGAGCATTTTTGTGTACACATTATTTTGTCTTTGACTGTACATGATACTTGCCATGTTAAATTATGAATCTGTCTGTTCCCACACCATTGTATCACTCATATATCTACGCACTTCTATCTGAAAAAACGTAGTACTACAGAAGTAACTTACGTCGGACTGTTTCCAACACTTAAAAACCATTAAAACAGGCAGACAGCTAACATTTTAAGGCTGGCTTCGAGTTTATTTGCTTTGAATCGTCTATCAGCATAGGTACCTGCATTTAAAATAAAGGAATCTGGATTAAAGTGAAATATAAAAAATTCGAGGTGCTGACGAACATGTCAAATAAATCATAACATTATTTGGAAAGTTTTGGCATTCGATAATAGCTAGGAATGGCCAGAGCACGTCTGCGTAATGCTTCTGACGCATGGGGCTAAAATCCTACCTGACTAGGAGCTACAGGATGACCACCGGAGCAGAGGTAGAACAAAGAGGAGATGGCGTGACGTCGTGGATGCGTATGACGGGAAGTGGAGGGATCTGGCACTGGATATCTCTGGAGAAAGAGAGGGAAGGTTTTTGCCCAGCAGTGGAACATCACATTATATAAGCTAATAGGTACCTACTTTTTTCATCCTATAAATACTGACCGTGATGTACTTGTACTTATCCATTATTTCAGCCACTGAAATGAGAAATTGCTCGGAAAACATTTGGTCGTTCAACGGTCGATCGGTAAACGATCGTCATTAGGAACGTTGTAGGAAAGAGACTAGAGTAAGAATTGAAGATCGATTGCTTGAGATCAACGCCCGCATGTGCCATTTACCAAATAAGTTTGTTGAAAAGGTCAATAATCCTTTTACAGCTAAAAAGGTCAATGCAAGTTTTGTAAGCTGCGAGACTTGATTAGATAACCACGTTGCTTAGTTTGGCTAAATTGAATTTATCTTTGAGAAAGGTAAGTAATTGATCGGATAATTTCTGTACTAGTTTAAATAACGGACAAATATGTGTACAGGATAAATACAATAGATTTTACAGGTACAATTATCTCTACAAGAATTTTCATATTTCTTTGCAGGAGGAGCTCGGTTGGACATTGTAGAAAACAGCGAACATTTCTTGCTATTGATACATAATTATACATATTACACAATTTGATGCCACATTCTCTTAACCAAATGATAAAAGTCACATTGTTCGTAATTCATAAGTAAACCAGAATACGATACGAGGAAAATGTATAGACTAAAAGAGTTAAGAAAAAAGTAAAACTACCAACAAAACAGTAATACGAAAAAGCCATAAAAGTTTGTGAGCTTAGATCGCAAGTTTTTTTTTCTGTTACTACTTAAAAAAAACGAAACATAGTTCGAATTAATTAAGAAATAAAATATAGTGTGTATTCATTGTTATTTGAAAGTATTTCTTCCTTTCAAATAACAATAAATACACACATTTGTTTTAATTATTCTATCTTTACTAACATTTTTTTGTACTAATTTGGAGTGTTTAGTCAACAACAATATTTAATGAAGAGGATTAGGTCCAATTTGCAGTGGGCTATGTGCGTGACCTAAATACTTGTTAAACAAATCCCCATTATTTACCTTAACTAATGCACGCACAAATCGTCCATTAAATACAAAAGCGACACAAGTCAAAAAATTACTTTTTACAGGGGAGCTGTTTAAAGATTTTGTATTCGTTTTTTGTTCACAAAATTTTTTTACAGCATTAATATTATATGTGTTATATATCAATTTGTAGGCATTTTAACCCTCTTTTGATGTGTTTGGTTATTAGAAAGTAATATGTGCTGTGCAAGCTTTTATGAGCGTATACGTCCGTTTTGCATAAAAAAATTACATTAACTCTGAATTTTTTTTTCACCCAAAGGCCACAAATACAAAAAAATAAGCAGTTATTTCATTTAAATCATACATAAAATCATGTCTTAAACATAGAAATACTGTTTTTTTAACAAAACTGAACCAGACAAAACTTTTTCTTACTGTTTCTTTAATTACATATTGTCAGAACATGTTTATAGGTACCGTAAACCGGGGTTCCTTTGATTATTTTTAACTTTGGTTACATATTTTGATGAATTTAACGGACGTACTAGTTTAAAATTCAGATATAATTATCGGTTTTCTTCAAGAATCAACCTGCTATATAAAAAAATGGTACCTTTAGTTAATAAATATAAAATAAATACAACGCGATCAAAGTTATATTGTTGAGCTTGGAATAAATACTTTGATACCACTTATTTTTACTATAGACTGGAAATAGCCCACCTAAAAGCACGTAAATAATAAAAATCGGTTAAGTACATCTTTAGTTATTTGTTTTTTCAATGTGTATTGTATTTGTGTGGTGGTTACTATGATCCCATACTAAATGATCCAAATTCATATGTTTCGACAATTTACTAGTTTTTTCATTACAATTGATGCAAGAACTTAATTTTTGCCGATACAAAAGTATATCTTTCAATATTTAATTGCAGAGATAATAAGTCTTTCCGAAAAATCTACTTATGATTAGTAATAATGTAACAATTTTTTTTTCTAGACGACATGACAGTTTAGCGCTAGTACTTGGGTACTACCTAATATGTAGTGAAGCAATAGGCATGATGACTGTCAAGTCAAGTCAACATCTTTTTTCGATTTTTGAAAGATTTACATGAAATACACAAAAGTAACGTCACGTTTGTATACTACACTTATATTAAATAAAAGTTCTGTACAATAATGACTGCAGTCTATATTTTAGTAATAATTTATTCGTGTATGATGCCGTGCATAATGTCTAATAATTTGTTTTAAATACAGTCATCATCCCCATGTTGGCATTCCCAAAAGTGAAAAAATAAATACTACTAATATAACTTTTTAGATTCGTTAAAACATACACCGGGGTTAGATCTTTGTTTGTTTTACTTGTATTGTATACAAATAATATAATAGGAAAGTATGACAAATACTTAATAATCCGAAGTTTATGCCATTATTGTTTCTTCGTAGTCGCAATTATAGGTACACAATTCACAGTCATCTTCCACACAATCTCTAATATACTTTTTGAGTAAAAAATACAAAGTACCACGTTTTACAATTACAGTTTTTTTTAGATGTATTGTATTTCTTAAGATTTTATGCAAAAGATACTCAATTATTCAATCTGGTACATTTATGGATTTTAATATTATACTGAATTAAAAACGGTTGTAAATGCAACAAAGTTTTTTTGAAATTCAACATTCCGTATTGCGGCTCCTTTGTTTATAAAGTAATCTAAACCATACATATTTACTTTATTCAAAACAGCATTATGTATAAATATGGCTGCTGTGATTGATGCATTCGAATATATTTTTAATTCAAAAAGGTTGCAAATCCTAATACGGCAGTTTTGATGAATGAAAAATCAAATTTAAGAGGATATTTTAAAATTAAAGCTGCCACATTCCGTTTTGCGACTCCTTTTCATATAAAGAAACGTAATATTTACGTATTTATTTTATTCAAAACGGCCTCATCTACAAATATGGCATTTTTGCTTACATATTTTTTAACGTAATCACTTATTTTTTCGTTTCATGGCACTTTTTTACAAAAATGTAGTGCGTTTTGGTCGACAGTCGAGTCGCAACTAACAAAATGGCAGTTTAGCACTGAAATTAGTCTCAAAAGAGCGATAGTGCAAAAAGGGCACCTGCATAATTTTGATACTTACTAACGTCAAATCGACAGGTGTCTTAGTGTCACGTAAAATATTAGTGCTTATAATGTCGTTTTTGCAATAAAATCATTTTCCACGGTTTTTGAGTTGTGTCGCTTTTGTATTTAATGGACGAAATGTGATACGTACTCGACCCTAATAGGTACCTTTACCCAACCACCCTTTGCACATTTGTAGTACATTTTTACTTCATATAAAAAAGAGAAATAGAACATCCTAAAGGTAGAAAAATATAGTAATAATATTGAACATGAGATAATTAATTAATAAATTAACACGTTATCAATTCATTTGTTAAATGTTTCAATTTGTTAAATTCAATTAGATGAGACGCCTACAACCGCGAATCAGAATCAGAATCAGAATAAGCGAGGACCTTGTTAGTTCTAAAAACAGTTTTAGTGGATTCGATTGGAGTTCAGGAATATTTAAGTTGTCTTAAAATAATCACTAAGACATTTATACGTTCAATAGATGGCAGCACCAGCTCTCTCTAGCTATTCTAAAAAACTGTAAGTAGGTAAGTATTCTAATAGGAGGTGCAGGCATGTATTGCATGCCCTTAGAGAATGGTCAAAGGCGCCTAGCCTTGTAACTGATTGCATATACCCGAGAAAATTGACCGGTGGTCGCTAAGACCGAGTGGCCGAGGGGTACAGGCATCAGCCGCGAAAGCTGAGTTCGTGGGTTCGATCCCCACCTTGGACGTTAGGTGATCTTGGTCATTTTTCTTTGATATATGACATCTAATATTTATAATTTATATAGTTTTAAGTAGTGTGACTACCGGGGAAAAATAAAAAGTACAAATCAAAACATTTAGTTAATAAATAATTTGATTTGTGTTTTCACAATACGTTCGAAATTAATTCACTTTAGAACTGTAGCTTACGTGAGACTCGAACATATTAAAATATTATAGAATGTGGTTACTCACGTAATTTGTATCGGAGATTGCTCGACTCGTTCTACCCATTCTAGCAGGGCGCAGGCCCGTAGTCCACGTCAAAATTTGACCGAGGGTGCTCTGGACGAGGACCCTCTAAATAAATCGAAACGTGTCGAGCAGTTATCAACTTTAATTATGTTAGTATCGTGATTCGGTAATATTTAATCACTAGCATTGTAAGATGAGATTTTTGGACCAGTACACATGAGTACAAGTAGGTAATGTTAAGTTTTCCTATGACAACATTTAAATTTAGAATATTGATACGCTTAGGTACATTCCGCATTGAAGCCGTAAATTGTTATGCGGAATACACGAGCTGTGTGCTGTGTGCCAAGCTACATTCTGAGTTTCTTACTTTACTAAACTTTTTAACTTGCGCAATTTTGCAAAATCCTTTTTGAAATATTACTTTGCTTATAGTTTGCTACCCTCGGTGATATTTTGGTATTTAAAGTGTCAAAAAGTTGTTATTCACTCTTGAATTGTTATTTTGATCACTAGGGTTAGGATTTTGGTGGCATTTATGGAACAGAGAGCAGTGGAGTCGATATTACAAACATGTTTTACTTGAATAAATGATTAACTTATAAAATAATAACGAAATAGTGTTTAGTTCAAGTTGGATTTATCAATGAATTTAAATAAATAACATGAATTTTATTTTTGAGAATCTAGAAAAATATTAATTTTCAATAAAAATGTTGATAAATGAGAAAATATATTTATTTGATTTTCAAGGTTCTACTTTTCTCGAAGCCCATTAATATTATATAATAATCATAAGCTATATTATAAAAAAAATGATTGAAGTTCATTTCACAGGTAGTCAAATATTAATACAATAAAATTATTTAATACTTAAAATGGGCGAAACCCTGTTAAAAAGAATATATTTATGTATTATTTTTGATTAAATAATTATTCAATCAATCATAAACAATTTGAGTAACGACTCCACTGTTCTCTGTTCACCTAATGCCACCAAAATTCCTAACCCTATTGATCACATTCGCAAAAACAAGCCGAAAAAATGCGTACATAATATATAAATTAAGCACTATAAAAAAATACACGTGTAAATGTGACAATGACACCACCCTAACTCTTCCCGTGGGTGTCGTAAGAATCAACTAAGGGTTTGAAGTGACACTGACCATTCATTGAAGATTGATGATCAGCAGCACCATCATAGTGGACCCACTACTCTGCGATCGCCAAAGCGCTTGCCCAGTGTGGCGATTATGGGCATTTATCTATTTTACTTCATAAAAGTGCGACCGCACTAATGCTCAATAAACGGTGACGGTACGGAATCGCGGTGACGCAACGTATCCGTAACGTTTTTGCGGCATGCCCCGACACCGCTGCTCAAAATACGCAGACGACACGGAAAGACCCGGTCATGTGTCATAAAATATCAGGTGTCTTGTAAACCCAGCGTTTTTTTATGCAGTATTCTGATTCGGGATGTCACGGTCATTGTCGGTTACACTTAGTTTTTTACACTGAGTTATCCAATTACAGACATGATTTTTTAAAATTAAACTATAACATCGATCACGTATTATGATTTTATTGTTGTTTTTTCGTTAATTTCAAGCCTGAAGAAAGAAAACGGAACACAAAAAGTCTTTCTTATTTCTGTCTCTTACGTAGGTAGTTACTTATTTTAGTGCTGACATACTATTTATGTACTTATTCACCTATTTACCTGCCTAACCCTACCTACCCACTTACCTACTTGCTTATTTTCTTTATTTCCTACTTATTAAATTCCTTTCTGCCTTCATCTCTTGCCTTGTTACACGGGGCTTTCTTTGAGCATGAGCTCGAGTTATCCTGAAAGTATACACTTCCAACAAAACAAACATTTATCAAATCAGACTACTCCTTCTCGGTGCACCATATATTATTCTTCATTTCCGAGATTAACTGCTGCATTCTAAAAATTGAGGAGTTCCCCAGAGAGCGTCAAAATGGTGTCAGTGTTCGCTTGAAGATCGAGAGAGCTCAAAATAGATACTTTATTCTTTGCTTATTGGAAGATAGTAAAAAAAATTCAGCAAATAGACAAACCATAACAAAATTTTAATTTGGCTAAGAAGTCATAGAGCAAGAAATTAAAAATTCCCAAGATCTGTCTAACGTGAACGATATATTAAATGATGAAATGGAATACACTTTAATATCTATATCAATAGCGAGTGTGGACTTTTCGGCTGTATTACCACCAAATAGAGACGAAACATGAGAGACTATAAATTTAGGCAGAGGGTACAAAATCTGCATTAAACAAAGTAATAGTTAAGTCGGAAGAGAAGAAATGGGTTTAAGTTGGTCTGTTTTAAAAACAAAATATTTATTGGAAAAGTAACTAGCACAGTAAAGTACACTCGCGGTCAATGAATACGGGTCAGGTGGATTTTTTCATAGAAAATACTAGAAACATGCTGATAACAAATATTTAAAATAAATATTTATAATACAAGTGGAACCGTTTTTAACGTCAGATTGTATTGTAATTTCCCTGAAGTTTTCACCCGATCCGAAAAACACGGAACTTGATGGACAGATGACTCTCCGTAGATATAAAAATAGCAACTTACGATTAAAAAACTCGTTTTACCATAAATTATAGGTGGTTTTTTTAAATGGTCTACATTTTTGTCTATACAAACCGACCTAACGACAATTTTAAAGTTTACAAATTTAGGAAAATTCCAATACAACCTGATTTAAAAATAGATTTTACCTACACTATAAACATTTTTTTAAAATATTTAAAATCTCCATGTTTGCATTATTTTCTATGAAAAAAACCACCTGACCCGTTTTCATTGCCGGTGTGTGTAATAACATACTTCATAAAAGGCGCAATATTAATATCACAACATGGACCCTTCGAATTTTCCTTCAAATTACAGGATCTACACCGTGTTTTTTTTTTAATTCCGTTAAATTTAACAGGCTGCTTGGTACGTTAATTGGAGCTACCTGGTATATTGCTTTTAATCGAATTCGAAAAAAATTTTTTTTTTTCGTTTTCATACATAATAAATGAAATGGTAAGTGTGAGAGAACCTTAAGAATAAGATCTCAGGTGACTGACGGCACATGTCAAAATACGTTTCATTAGGATGTAATAAAGGTTGCAATACACTTGCTCAGTCATTAAACTTATTTTTTAAATAACTTAATAACAGTAAGATTTAAGATACTAGTTTCTTAGACAAATTGATTATTTTTGACCTAAATAAGCTTCCCTTTAATTTAACGGAAATCAATAAAAACACGGTGTATAGGTAGTACCAGAGATTATTTGGGTACTTTGTGGTAGTACCTACACCTATTACAAGACGTCGATTCATCACCGCCGGGCGTGCTGCCATCCTTTCCCTGTCCAGTCCTGGGGAAGTGGAAAAAATTAAAACCTTCATAATCTCTCTCGCTCTTACCAAATTTAACGATAGAGAGGCAAATTGCACGAAGTGGTTTGGTGAAAGTGATCCGTCACCCGCTGTCGTAAAATACCTCCGCCAAACAAAGTTTTCAGGACCGTATTCGATGATTGAGAGCCAAATTGAAGAACGTTTCTGTTTATTACATTCTCAATACATCTTGAGTGATTGAAGGTTATTCGAGTGAAAGTATTCACATACAAAGATTTGTGACTTTAAGACTTAAGTCTATTTTAAAGATTTAAATGAATATATTTACACAGCTTTAAATTTAAATTTAATTTAATGCTCTGATATTCGCAGATGACTCTTATTAACCGACTCCAAAAAAAGAAGGCGATTCTCAACGCCACAGATTGTAATTTAATTTAAATTTAAAGTTGATTGACGAATGAGCCCATTTTAAATGTTTTGTGACTTAAAATAGTTAATAATGTAAGGGAAAATAAACATCAATCGGACTTCAGCCGATTTCTCCAACATCTCATCGACCACGACTCGGTGGTCGATGGGATCACCAACGGGACCATCTCGGGGCTATAGATACCCGTTCGATAAAAAAAATGAAAATCTGTTCATGATTCTCGGAGATAAATATCGTGTAACATATAACAAAATACAATCTGTGGCATTGAGAATCGCCTCCTTTTTTTGGAGTCGGTTAATAAGAGTCATCTGCGAATATCAGAGCTTTACGAACATCTTCCAATCGACGAAAAGATTACAAGCATTCACCATTTTAACTTCTGTCAATTCAAAAGAAAATCATAGCACATTACGAAATAATAACAAAATAATATTATCTTCTGGCGTGAAATAACAAAACAATGAAATTAAATTCACCCGACTAAAATAAATGTTAGCGAAACGAAGATGGAGGAAAATTGTGGAATGAGTGCCATTTGCTCTTTTATTGCGTAAAATATATTTCTAATGATTTCATTGCTTACCCTTTCGCATGCATTAATACACGAGCAGGTATGAGCGTGATAGACAAGAAGTATATAAATTACTAAATTACTAATTATTAAATTGTTTACATTGATATCTTTACGTTGTCTTATAGTTTTATAAATTAAATACCTACTGATCTGAGTAGGAAATTTTAGGAAAAAATATCAAATTTCTTAAATTATTATACCTATCTAACGAAACCAGCTCCTTAAAATATATTTTCACCAGGCATTGTAATAAAAGAATTACTCCTTTAAGTAAAATGAGCCAACTTAAGGATTTAAGATTTGTTAACATTGTTATGGCAGATAATTATGTCATTGGCTTTTGAAATGACCTGTCAACGAGGGTTTAACTCAACTTTTGCATTATAATTCCGGGCCGGCTTATTTGTGTCTATGCAATGTGTCTCGTACTGCTGTAAAAGATGGCAACTCGCCGCTATATTTACACATCTTGAAATAATAAATCATCCATATTGCGTTCATAAATTTGTTGAACAGAACCCATATCAGTACAAACCTTCTTTTTGTGTTTTTTTATCACCATAAAAAATATCATTACATTATCCATCTTATTCGATATACGGTGTGCACACATTTCCGAAATATTTCAGTCATGGAATTGTTGGTGGTCACAGAAGCAAACAAAACAATCACTTCTTTTAACGCATGTCCACAAATAACTACCACTGGGATTTTTATTTTTCAAATTGTAACGGTATCTTTCGTGTGGAATGGAAATGTCTGTTTACCTTTTTTAGAATATCCATAATGTTAGTATATAACAGGTAAGCCTTACTTTTTCTTTTCTATCTATGTAATGTCAAGCATGGCAGAAAATATGTATGAAAAATTACAGAAACGATAGTAGTACCGAAGTGAAAATGTTTTACAAAAAGTCCGTTATCTTTCAAGGGGTTGCTATTAGAAGGCCCGACGGGCGAGCCAACGTGGTAAATCTACCCATATCAACTGTCTTAACAGACGAACCGGAGGGCCTGAGGCTGAGCTCCGCGTAGGGCCGAAAGCCCGGAGTGTGCCCCAGAGGCGCGGCAGCTAGCGAGGCCGAAGGCCAAGCTGCGAGAAAACAGAGCTTTTGAACGTGAGACAACAGTATCTAAATAAGGCCGCGAAAGGCGAAATCTGAAAGCCGAGCTCCGTGTAGGACCGGAGGGCTCGGTGGCTCGACCGCCTCGAAGGCCAAGGATGAGATAAAAAGGAAATGAAAGACATTTTGTAAACTCAGCTTGTTAACATTGTTCGCATTTCTATTGACGACCTACTCTCATCGCGGTTTATTTCGAAGCTTCAAAAGCAGGTTAGTCATCCCGTACTCGGTAGGAATTTATAAAACAGATATTGATTTATTTTTAGGAATTTGGTTTCCAAACAAGAGGAATAATTCCGTTTCCTCTACTGGTTTCGAAATTTAGGTTTCCAATGCGGCCGGAAAGGTTACAAATTCATCACCTGTGTTACCTTTAGGTAAAACGGTCGTCCCGAATTCACAGGTATATAAATTCATGCATGTCTTGTAACGCCATGACAAACCGACCTTAATAGATCTGCTTGCACATTTTGCTATCTACCCATTATGAGATCTGCATATTTTGCGATATGCTAATTGTGAGATCTGCACATTTTGCAATCTGGGGCCCATTTCTCAAAAGCTTGTAACTTGTAATACAAGTGGAAGTCTCTTTTTGACACTATTAATTAGATAAGGACTTCCGCTTGTATTACAAATTTTGCAATCTGCTCATTGTAAGATCCGCACATTTTGCGATCTGCTCATTGTAAGATCTGCACATTTTGCGATCTTCAAATTTTGCGATTTGCTCTTTTTACTTAGCCTGCTATTTTGCGACCTGCACATTCTGCTATGTAATCCCTGTAATCTTGTTTTGTGATATTACGAATATTGCCAATTTTGGTATCAGATTTTAATCTTTGCTTTCAACTGGACTTAAAAGTAGGTAAATGCCTTAAGGCCTGTAACGGCTGTAACAAGTTCAGAAATATCATCCGCCCATTAGTAGAAACTCGCCGGCAACCTCACAAATTACGTGCAATTTGCGAAACTGTTTCTGGCGTCGAAAACTTCTGGACATTTGATATTACTGCATGGTATTTAATGCGCGCTGTAATACCGCCGAATTTTGGTGAGTAACTTAAATCACACCAAAGTGTTGTTGCACAAAATTAGCAAAGAGAATATCGGATAACGAAGACTTTTGATCTTTTGGCGTTGAACAGATTTGAAAGATAATTATAATGAAACTAATTAAAAAAATAATTAAGATTGAAAAATATACTGAGCAAATAAACCGCTTCTCGTCACTTCTGGTGCAAAAATACCCATAACTCTCACGCAGCGTTTCCGCGTTGAATAGCCTTCAGCCCTACTCGGAGGTCGGTCATCGCAAGCTTGACGCCTCGCCGTCCCCTCGTCAGGCTCAGCTTATTTAGATACTAGGGTAGTTGTACGCATGGACAGCCTTTGCACCAGGAATGACTCTAAAGCGCGGATGTTCTCCTTTTTGTCGGAGTCGACGCCCAAACTTTTTAATTAAATCCTCCTCCACTTAAGCTGCTTAGCGTCAGCTCCTCAGCAGCCCGCTGTCTTTACCGCCGGGCCATGTCGGGTCATGCTCAGTGGAGGGTCCGTAGATATCCAAAAACGGCTGGGGCAATTATGTTAGGAATAATTTTTTCATGATTTTTATCAAATTTTTTGGACCTACGTATCAAAAATTAGAGGGGGGACACAATTTTTTTTGTTATAATGGTAAAGGTAAACAGCAGTTTATGATCAAAACAGTGTGTTTGAAAGTTAAAAAGTTGTTTTCTGTGTGTTTAATGCCTCTCACTATGCGTTGTGAACTACTATATATAATACACTGACTCAAATTGAAATTAGGGCAACTGCTAATGTGAATAGCCATTATCTTCATCTGAGATATATCACTTGATAAATAATACTTGATAATTCATAGTGTGTAGAAGTTATTATTGCATGGAGATAAAGAATAATATTAATATTCAATGCCAATTTATCTTTGTTAATTTTAATAAAATTACATAACAAAAAGAAAAAGAACGTGTCAACTGCGTCAACGTCAATTATTTTCTTTCGATAATTATTTATGTTATTTCTGTTCATAACAAATATTTTTAATAAATTATTATATTAATTTGTAATAAAACAATCGGAAAAATGGTTGTGCCTATAAATTGCAAAAAATGTGGTGCCAAAGTTCCTGCCAGAAGATTCCTGGATTGTTTTCAATGCCATGGGCGATACTGCCTAAGCTGCTTAGAACTAATTGGCGTAAGTTATAACCGCTATTCCTTGATGACAATTGATCAAAGAACCTCGTGGAAGTGCCGTTTTTGCCATGATAAATCTAATAAACCTTCCGTCTCGAAAATGTCTAAGAAATCGATTACTCCTATTGTTACTCCTTTGGTTAAACCCAGTACATCAAAAGCCGTTGTGACCCCTTTGAACTCTTCCTCTATTCACTCTACGCGAAACTGTCCGGACATACGTTTAGATGATTCAATTATAGAAAACTATGAAATTAACCAGCTTGCTCTAGAAATGAAAGCTCTAAGAGAAGAAGTCAGGCTTTTGAACAACCGATTCGCCAAATTAATCGACTCACATCCTGTCTGTAGTAGCTGTAACGCTAAACTTGTCACAAACAGTTCCAGGCCAGAAAATTTGATCGCCTATCCTCCGAAACCACATGATGTCATACCAACGCAGCTCGCTTCGACTCCTCTTAACACTACCGCAACCGTCGACAATAGTGTTCCCTCTACAAGGACTAACAAAACATCAAGCACCAAGCATCTGAATCCCAAAATAATCCCCGTATCATCGGCTGCTATATCTGACGGTGTCAAAGAACCTTTGAAGAAAAAAGACCGTCCCGTGCTACCACACACCGATTCGGTACACTGTACAGCTGGTCCAGATGTCACATCGCTAAGAGCCGCTGAGCCATATAAATTTATCCATCTCTGGAATATGTCATCGGGACCTAACGAAGTACTCACATATCTACAACAACTTTGTCCTATCGGAAACTGCTCCGTTGACGAATTAAAAAGTAAAGGCAATTACAGGTCCTATAAACTCACTATACCGGAGAGATACGTCGAAACTTGTCTATCTGGTGATGTCTGGCCGCTTAATGCAAGAGTAAAAAATTGGACCTTTTTTCGACGCCAACGTATCTCCGAAAACTAAAGAATCTACCACTGCTAACCTTAATTACATAAATCACCGTACCCAGCATCTAAATATCGTTTACCAAAATGTTCGAGGACTCAAGACCAAGTTGCAGCACTTTAGACATGCTGTCCTTTCACAAGATGCTGACATTATCGCTATCACGGAGACTTTTCTTGATGACTCCATTAGCGATCCTGAAGTAGCCTCTGATGGATGGACCATTCTTCGGCGCGATCGCCTCAACCGTCGTGGAGGTGGAGTACTGCTCGCAGCACGCCCCGGCATCTCATTACAGCGACATATCAACCTAGAGACCATAGGCGGTGAAGATCTTTGGTGTTCTATTACTCTTAATGATTTTAAATTTTATATAGCAGTTGTTTATATGCCACCAAACTCTAATGATAGTGCTTATATGAACTTATTTCATACTATCGAATCTAAGGTTGATCGTATCGCAAAACCTTTCGTTATATTAGGAGACTTAAACTTAAACAGTGCATCGGTAAACATTTATTCCTATTACCATTACTTTCTAAATTATTGTGATATTTCGGACAGAAATAATATCTTGAATTTCTTAGGTAGCAAACTTGACGTAGCTCTGGTGCAAAATATTTGTTCTACAATTGTAAACAAAGTAACTGATACCGGTCTCGTGCCCTTTAGCGACCCTTACCACCCACCTATCGAAATTTTGATAGAATATGCTTTTCCACACTCTAAACTCAATTCCTGTCTTCCCCCTAGTAATGTTGACACCTCTCGGGATTGGAATTTTGCAAAAGCAGATTTTGCCCTACTTTACCAAAAGTTACAAAATTGCGATTGGTCTCCTATTTATAAATCCACAGATGTTGACAATGCTACTCAAGCTTTTTACCGCCTAATTTATAGTATATTTGATAAATGTATTCCCAAGAAAATACGATCACAAAAAAAGTCTAGGTTTTATCCTATATGGTTTAGTTCTGAAATAATTAAAACCATACAAAAAAAGAGTTCGCAACACAAATTGTGGAAGTCAACTAGTGATACAAAATTTTACAATTTATATAGTGAATTGAGGACTCGTGTAAAAATTCTTATAAGCCAAGCCTACACTGATTATATTAGAACTATTCAGCAGAATATCAAAGTTAATCCCCAACAATTTTGGAATCATGTCAGCAGTTTTAAAACAAAAGGCGGATTTGAAAGTACTATTTCTTACGAAGGCAAAGAGTGTAAGGGTACTGATGCGGCATTAGCCTTTGCCGACTTTTCTCTAGTGTATTTTTACCAGATGTTCCAACTTTAGACTCCGCACATGTTATAAAAAATGATTCCTCATCTTCGTCTACCCGAATCAGCGTTGACCAAATATCATTAGATGATGTTAATACCGCTATTAGTAAACTAAAACCTAATTCGACTGTCGGCCCAGATAAGGTACCTCCATATATCCTAAAAGCAGGCAAGGAGTTTCCTCTTTATCCTGTTCACTTTATCTTCAATCTTATACTCACCACCTGTAAATATCCAAACACATGAAAAATTTCTCGTGTGAAGCCTATTCCTAAAACTAAGGATTTTTCGAAAGCTGAAAACTACCGCCCAATAGCAATTCTCTCCTCTTTATCAAAAGTCTTTGAATCCATATTACATCTGAAAATCACTGCTCAAATCAAACCCTTTCTTTCTGATAGTCAACATGGATTTCGTTCTAGGCGTTCGGTTAATAGCAATTTATTATCACTAACAGATTCGATTTCCTATTCACTAGACCAAGGTTCCCAAGTTGATGTTATATATTTTGACTTCCAAAAAGCATTTGATCGCGTTGATAATGACATTCTTTTGGAAAAACTTACCTCGTTAGGATTCACACCAAAACTTCTTAGACTCATTGCCGATTATTTCAGAAACCGACAACAATTTGTGTGTCATGGCTTCTACGTGTCTCCACCATATCACACCCGTTCTGGAGTCAGCCAAGGCTCTATTCTCGGTCCGTTATTTTTCATTTTGATGATTAACGACCTTGAAAAGGTTGTTCTCAATTCTCGAATCCTTCTCTACGCCGATGACCTAAAACTATTTCGTAGCATAAATTCCCTTTCGGACTGTGGTTTATTACAAGATGATATAAATGCCCTGCTCAGTTGGAGCATGAGGAATAAATTGCTATTCAATCTCTCAAAGTGCAGTGCAATGACTTTTAGCCGTTCTAAGTCTCCAGTTCATAACACATACTTGATAGACGAAACTCCACTTACACGCGTAAACTCTATGAAAGATCTTGGCGTAATTTTCGACTCGAAACTTACTTTTAACGAGCATATAACTTCACTGGTCTCAAATTGCTACAAAAAATTAGGTTTCATATTCCGTCACGCCAAAGATTTCACCGACCCACAGGTAGTGCAACTATTGTATACTTCATTGATTAGAAGTAAGATTGAATCGGCCTCTATAATTTGGAACCCACACGAAAAATCATACACCTTGCTCCTAGAAAAGGTCCAGAAAACATTTCTTCGGTTTATGTACAAAAAAATATACGGATACTACCCCTTTCTATACCCCACAAAATTCTTACTTGGCATGCTAAACTGCAATTCCCTAGAAATTAGGCGGAATCTCAAATTAATGTATGAAGTATCTCGAATTTTGAGAGGAGAATCTGATTGCTCAGATTTACTATCAAGGATGTGTACCTTCTATGTTCCTGACAACTACTTGCGTGGTCGCTGCCATCGCCTCCTAGCGGATGAGGCATCCCGCACGATGGCTCACCAGTTTTCTCCAATTGTTCGCTCCCGTATTCTGCTTAATACATTTTTATTTTTTGCACCAGGCTCCGATTTGTTCGCGGACAACCTTGACAAACTTAAAAAAGAATTCTTGCGTTTTTGTGAAACAGTAACATAAATGTGATAATTATGTATGTTATTTTTAACATAAGCTTCTTGTACTGATCAATTTAATATTGCTTAGTGTTTTTTATCTTACCATCTGTAACGCTTTGGCTTGTCAGCTGTTAGTTGTAGATGTATTAAATAAATAAATAAATAAATAAATAATCACATTATCTCGCTGAGAGTACGTATTTCCCTAAACGATAACCAAAATAATTTCATCTCGGTCGTCAGCGCTCACCCTTTTTAGGATTCCTTAGTAAACAAGGAACCCTTATAGTTTCGCCATGTCAGTCTGTCCATCTGTGTGTCTGTCCGCAGCATAGCTCAGTGGCCGTTAGTATAAATCGTTAGTACGTTAGTAGAAATCTGCAATTTGGTACAGGTATATTTACATATTTATCACGCCGACAACATGGTAAAATAAAATAAATATTGACTTTTTTTGGGTCTCTTAAAAAAATGATCTCAAAAAAAGTTTTTTTAAGTCAATATTTTCGGAGATAACCGCTACAGAATAAAGAAAATGTGTCCCCCTAATTTTTGATCCGTGGGTCCAAAAAAAATATGAAAAAATGATGAATAGTGTGCTAATAGAATATTTTGAAATAAAAGTATTTCGAACATAATTTTCCCAGCTTTTTTCAACAACTATGGAACTCTATACTTAGCATGGCTCAATATTCTGGGATATGTAACACATCTGGTTTTTTTATGATAACAGTAAATCTTCATTTTATAATAAAAACGAAAGGAATAGTGTTCCCGAGAGAGTTCTAAGATAATATTTAAACACTGAGATCAATGAACTCTCGCTAGAAACGTTACTTGTCTTAGGTATAGCAATATAAAGTCGTATGCTGGCACCGTACATACACTGAAAAAAATAATTTGTTAATGGTAACCGAACTTTCGTCAACCTGTAACTTAAAAAAAGTGACGAGCGAAGTAAGGCAATATCTTACCAAAATCAGTTCGGTTAATTTTCTACTAAACAATTGATGTTGCGTATTGCTAAACAATATTAGTTATATCGTGTGAAAACTGTCTGTTGTATATTACCATAAGTTCAGTTATATTTAGTTTACAATTCAGTTATTGTAGACGTGCTGTATGTTGATAACAAATTTACTGTTTGTCAAAATCTTACTGAATTCACAACTTACTTTAATCAAATTTTCTGCTACGCCTAAACCAACTGGCTCAGTAATGTTTAACATAACTTTTTTGTTACCTATAACCAATTTAGAGTATTATTTTAAGCAATTTGTTTCATTATATTTAACCAAATTATTTGCCTGCATGTAACCAAACGAATAGGTTATACACGACAAAAATACGTTGTTCATATACAGCCAAATGTTTAAATTATTTTGACCAAATAGTTTGCCTACTTCTAACCAAATGAATAGGTTATATATACATGACAAAAATACGTGGTTCATATACAGACAAATATCAAATGAGTTGTAAATAGGGCTCACTGCCTGTATAAAATCCAGTACGTCTCATCGTCACCTTTCTTATCCCCTGGGTGATGAGACGTACTGGATTTTATACAGGCAGTGAGCCCTATTTACAACTCATTTAACTACAAGTAGGGTGTATAAGCCACATCGATGATTACCCGAAAATAAGTAACACTAAACGAGCATTTTAATTAACTTTATTAATTGTAATAATAGAAACATTCAAATAATAGAAACATTCATAGTAATTTATAAGAACGGTATAGTAATTAAAATAATCAATCAATCAATAATACAATCGCGAGCAACAGTACTTTTTGCATCACTTTATAGGTTTTCATTGCACAGAGTATCTTTGTAAACCAATTTATTTTTCTAAATTATTTTACGAGTAATTCCATTATTTTGCTTGATACATTAGCTTCAGAGTCTCTTTGATTACAAGGAAAATGAAGAAATTAAAATTATTTGGTTTACAAAGACATGACATGTTTTGAAATGTCCTTATGTAACCTTCTAATCCCCATTCCCGAAGGTAGTCTCCAAGGGTGTCTGCTGGTGGAGGTACAACTTCCATTTTGGAATATTCAAGTAACTTGACATACATATGTCATACGCAACGCAAAAAAAGCGTTTGGTTATTTCTATGCTAAGTATTGTCTATATAATGAAGTACGTTTGGTTACACATTGTATTTTATTTGGTTAGATAAAGCGAATGGTCTGCTAGAGTAGCAAACCCGTATTTGGTTTTACTCTACTAGACAAAACTGGTTATATGTAACAAAACTATGTATTATAATAGCAAATCATTGTTGAGTTAAATCTAAACAATTTTATGTTATGGATAATAACATCGTCTTTGTTAGAAGCTAGGACTTGGTTTTTGTTGCATATTGTCAATGCTTACTCTTAAATTAGACCAAGCGGTTTATTTACATGTGAACACTTGAATTTGTTTACTGTTTTAATGTAAGACGTATACAAGCATTTATTTACGAATAGCCCAACTTAGAATAACATTATCCGTTTGGTTTTTAATACGCAAACCTGTTTGTTAATAGAAATTAACTTTAGTAACGCCATACCGAATTATGGTTAATGATGAAATAGCCAAAGTAGTTCAGTTAAATATTTTTTTCAGTGTATAGCACGCTTCAGCGGTCAACATACTTTCTTCTGCACTGCAGAAAGACGAGAGTTTCTTCTTATATAAACATAAAGATTTCGGACAGAGCATTACAAGTGGCAGTATCGAACTATCGACATTGAACAATATGTTATTTTAACAAACCCCGGACGACGGGAGCAAAAATGATTTTTTTACTAGTGCAATGAAATATCGACTATTCTATCGACATCCATATGAACAATTTTATTATTTGAAATTTATTCATTATACTTATTATGTTTCCCTAGTAGTTCCTTTCTTTTCCAGATATCAAAAAATATAACAAGATTTTTAAAATTAAAACACCAACTTTTTTAGTTAACTCATTCTGTCATTTCTTGTGAATAATTTGCCTTGAGGATATAAAAGTAATCGTAACAAGTGCACTTTGAAATTTTGAACGATATTCAAGCTGGTTTTTAGACTTTAATTTCGGTTTTGTAACTGTCCTAAGGTACTAGGTATAATTGACATATTCTTGTTTATCAATTTTAGATCTCAGTGTCTCTGATTACGTACGGTTGCATAAATTACTATTGATCAATACATTTATAATTCATAAAATGTTGGTATGGATGTTGATAAAAAAGTCGATATTTAACTAAGCACTTGTGTGAAGTATATTTTTGCTCCCGTCATCCAGGCTTTGCTAAATTACACGTGAGTTTAACCGTTTGTCAGCTTCCGTAGCTCAGTTGGTAGTCGATTTCAACTAGTCACTAAAACCATTTTTTTAATGGATTAACATTTCTTTCTAGCGGTTTTATTGGTTTAATATTGATTGGTTTAAATATTTGAAGGTGCCTACGTCGGTTACACGGAATTAGGTACTGATCGTGTTACAATCAACAGGGGACTACACAGTCTTGAGATCTTGTTTTTGTCAACAGACACGTTGATTTGGATGACACGTTTATGTATTCAGCAGGCTCGCTCCCGCTAACGAGAAGACGAGATAAGTTTACTAGCGGCGTCGTGAATTCCCTGCGGTATTCCGTCCCGCGTTGATTGTCCGGGATTTGGAATTAACATTACAGAAATGTCCCATGTTCAGCGAGTGCTTTAGATACGGTATGACGGAATGATGTATACGTTTTGTTTAAATAGTGGATTGAGTTGCGACATTTCCGCGTCAGCCTCATAAACAATGGGTGCCTTGTTTCGTCCCGATGCGTTCCTGTGGGCTCTCCCCCTGAAAACAAGAGTGAGAAGAACTGAGAAACAAGTGTAACTATTTGTCTGAGCTCTGTATTTATGTGTAGGTATACAAGTATATATTAATATTGTATGTATACAATGTGCCCATGAGGAAAGAAAAACAATTGAACAGCGGATTTCTGACCAAATTTGAAGTTAAAAATGTCATAATAATATGAAGTTTTCTGGATTCAGTCTATTTTAAGAGAAAATTAGATTTTTTCTTAAAACCTTTTTAGACCGTTACGCTGTGATAAACGCATTTTATGAAACAATTTTGTCACCATGTTGTCTTAGTCTTGTCACACTGAATTGACAGACATCAAATGAACAAAAATATCTTTAATTACCTAGCAAATAAAAAAAAACTTTAAAATGCATTTTTTGCGATAGTTTGATTAATAAAATCCTTTTTTGTGTATTAAAGCATTCAAAATATCAAAAAAAAACTAAAAAAAAGATATTTTTTTGCAGATTTGACCAAAACTCATCTAACCTTTTTTGGTTATTTTAGTCTATAAATGCTGTTAGAATTTTTCCCTTTCCTCGTGGGCATCTTGTATATTTATGTATGTGTGTCATATCAAAATATCATCGAACCGGGTTACTCACGTATTTAAGTCGATGATTGTTCGACTCATTAAGAGGGTCCTAGTCCGGAGCACCCTCAGCCAAAGCCCGACGCGTACTGTGTACGCGTACTGCCCAGTACGCGTCGGGCTTTGGCTGAGGGTGCTCCGGAAGAAGACCCTCTTATGGGTTACCCGGTTCGATAATATTCTAATACGACTGAGCCTCACGTTAGTTATAATTTTGTTAAGAGTCCAATTTTTCAGCGAGTGAAATAAAGGAACTACTAGACTGAATGTCTCTGGCAGAGAACAAGTGAATAGGCTGTGAAGCGCTAGACAGCGGGGGGTCTACAGCTTGTCGATTTTAGCTTGTCGATGAGCGGTGTGTATTGCGAGACCAGTGAGGTCTTGTAAAGTTTATTGTCACCACAGAGAGGACATTCCAGTAGTTCAACTGAACCTAATCAGGGCTGAGTGCTCATAAATATAGCTTAAAATTCGGTTTAAAGAAACTTTATTGTCTAAGAAATTACAGAAATTTCACTTACAAGACAATTTATAAAATGATATCTTAAAAATAATTACAAGTTAGGTACGCAATAAACAAGCACGTGTGATTATGAACATTTAAACATTTAACAATAAACAGTTGCATTATTAAAATTATAAATAAAAAATATATAAAAAACTAATAATTATACTAACTTATGAAACAAAACTTATAAACATACTTATACATAGGTAGAAAAAATAAACACTTCACCAAAATTCAGACGTCGGAGGCAATGTAAACTGGAGGAATGATGAAATTAATGAGGAAATCTGACATGAAATTAAGTTTATTCTGTCATTATTATTTTTATGAAATATATTTTACACATACTCTAATTTATCTACTAAACTTTGTTATTTATTCTTAAATTTATAAACTTAAAAAATTGTTCTTTTTCAATTGATTTTTGTCTTAGTATAGTCAATTTTATTTAATAGTTTTTCCGTACATGAAACCAAACGAGGGCTAATGGCTTAATAATGAGGTCGTAAGGCTCAGCAACAGAAGACAGTCACATTACATTAGCCGAACAAATTGTCATCTATTTCAGGATTCCGCGAACAAGAATATCTTATTCCTGTTATTGGTAAAAATTGAAGTAAAAACGGAATATAATAATTTTATAACATTGAATTCAATATTGGGAGGTGTATCCTAATTAAAACGCTTTTTTTGGTCCATTTATTTAATCGCCTGATTGTCTTTCCAGTCACGTACTAAGGAAATGTTTATAGTTATGGAACTTATGTACCATACTGCTTTATGATAAGGACTAAAATCATATATTCTAATTTGTGATTTCGACTTTGTAATACTCCATTGCCAATTACCATTTTATATAAATAACACGAACAAGAGGCAGCGGGTGAAGACATGTTAAGTAGGGTGGAGCGAATTCTAAAATTCTCGAATATAATATTGGAAGCCCGCTCAAACGATGTTTTATTTTTTTGTTATATACCTACTGGAAAAATAATAAAAAAATACATAGATACATACTTTTACCCGTCTACTCAGCAATTTATAACGGTATGTAGGTATATTTTTTAAAGGCCGTAGCAAGATAGGGGAAGAAGATATGCCCTTTTGGAATACAACGCTGTTTTTTTGTCTATAATTACTTACATCTAGTAGTACAATTGTGCAAAGTTTTGAGAAAAAAAATCATGTGGTTCAGCTGAAAAAAAATTAAATCCGAAATATTAAAAAAGTATATTTCTCTAAAAGTATTTATCTATTTTTTACTTCTGAAGGCGTGACCACTCTTAGATGGCATTGCTATAAAAACTCTATTTAATGATATGTCACAGCTAAAATCGAAAAACAACAACAATTAAAAAAATATGTTGGTTGGATTTTGTTACATTTTGCTCTTAAACCATTCTAACATAGTGTATTTATTCATCATAGTGGAGATGACGCTTCTGCTCATCATCAATATTTTATCAAAGAATGGTCAGTGACACTTCAATCCCTTAGTGGACTCTTACGACACCCGCAGGATGAGTTGGGGCCACCCTAATGTTAACTGTTAATTGTATTGCTTCTATTTTCGAACCATTTAGTAGTGATATTATTCTACTTGCGCCCGTTTTCCAAGTAGAGGTGTAATGAATTTTATTAAAGGAATAGTTAACTTAAAGGTTATCGCCTATAGAAAAATATGCACAAATATATCGATACCTCTTACGTACAATGAGACAAGAGACATGCAATTTTCGTACATTCATTGTGGTATATTGAATCATTGTTCTTTACGTGTTAAATGTTTTCTATACAAATATGTTAATGTCACTCAGTTTAGATTTACAATAGAATAAAAATGTATTTCTAATATCCAAAGTTTAATTTATTTCAGACATAACCAGCTAAAAGTATGAAAATCATAATTTCTTCGATAAAAACGAAAAAAAATCCTGAAACAAAATGAATAGATAGATAAGCCGTTTTACGTGCAAATAGAATAAAAAGTTGAAGCTCAGGATCAGGATTGTTCCTGTCTTTACGTTCATATTTAAGTACTTACAATGAAGACAGCATAAAGAATGAACAAGCCTTACCATTATCGCATATAAAAACGTTATTGTCACTGCAAATATTACAAAATATGAACATATTATTCGGTACGGAATATTACTTTTCAGTACAGATTGCGCTTTTTTTACGCGATAGTGCGAGAAGTGGTTCATTTTAGGTCAGGTCGAAATCTTCGGAGGGCCATATGCACTGAAAATCGTCGTACGATACACGTGCGAAAACGAAATTCATAACTCGTGTCGATTTAAAGCATTCCCATCGGTCGTGCTTTAATTTATCTCCACTTGTTTCGACCTTAATTTTATCGCACTTGTATCGTAATGTACTATTTCCTTCTTTATTCTATGTATAATACATGTATATAACCGGAAAATGTACAATGAAAGATACAAACCCTGAATAATCGTGAATTTCCTAAAAGATTAGGCTTCATCCCATGCATGTGAAAAACAACCAATCCTCTTTCTCCAAAATCACAACACAACGTAGCCGATTTTTCCTCTAATCCTGGGCCCCAAAGTAGATTCGGTGCGTGGTTTCTTTTATCAACACCTCTCTCTGTAGGTACCTATTCGTCATATTCAAAATTGGAAAACTAAATCCCATTTCGCATAGCATAATGACATTAAGGTATTTTACAAAAAAAAAAACGTAAGAAAAGTCTTAAAAACAAAGGTCTTACAAAAATCACTATCGTTTCCATTGTGTTACGAAAGTAAAGGAAAAAATGGCGGCAAACTCTTTTTTTTATTTGCCTCCTCTTTTTACTGACAGGCATTGCGCACAGTATAGTTTATTTATTATATCTATATGGATAACTCCGTAACACAAAAGAGTGACGTCAAATTGTTTCCATTAAAACCCTTAACTATGTACAACTTTATTGCAATCGAGCCGATCGAGTAACCTTTAATAATATACACAATATAAACATTATCTACTGTGTCATAGCGGTACGAGCATAGATAAGTAAAGTTATAGTGGTGAATGTGCTGAAATAAATAAAAACACAGGCTTCAAAATTTACAAACCAATAACCTCGCTGTTCGTTGGCTTAGATCGGAACGAGACATTGAATATATTATATATACCCAGCATACGAGTCTTACCAGTCCAAAATAGTTCACGAATGCGATGCGCTGGGGTTTTATTTTAGATGATATTTTTACCTGCAATTGAATCAGGATTTTACGTACCTATTCTTGTACTAATTATATATTCTGTGGTACCTATTCAAAATCTAATGTTGACTGGCCTACTACCGCGAAAATCGAAATTCGTAAGTTTCGAGGATTTTTCTCTGTCAATCCAATGGAGTCTTCATTAGAGTGAGAGAGACAAATCCTCGAAATTTGCGGATTTCGAAGTTCGCGGAGGGCCGCTGCTACCAGTCAACTGAAATGACACCGGTATTTTCTTCTTACAATTTAATGCGTTTTATTTTATTCTTATGTAGCTGTCATGTCGTTGTTAAAACATTAGAATGCAAAACATCACGGACTTCGTACACGCTTAAATAGTTGTTGCCGTAACGGCTTTACGTTTCTTCATTTACATGCCGTGACTCCCCCGTGAGACCAGTGCGACGCTGCGCACGATTCTGACATAACTCAAGAGTATCTTTTTTTGCTTTTCTTAGTCATATTTGCATTTTATATCAGCCAGAGCTGAATAAAAATAATACATGTTAATAATGTCGTTTTTATGTTCAATACTCGAGATGGTTTAAATCTTCACTACCCAGGAACTACTTCTCCTCTTGTTAATAAAAACATTGTGTTCATGTGTACCAAAATCTATAATTACCTTCCGAAAGAAATAAAGGAATTAGATGTACCGCAGTTTAAAAGTAAATTGTTTAGACCAGGTGGTGCCTAGGGAGAATGTACTATGATAACTCTGAGCACTTCGCCTTGAGTGCCTCGACATGATATGATTAAGAGTATCTTTATTGTACGTATCCGATACCACTATTGTAATTATTGGCAATCGTACCTACTATTAGCTTGTTTGTATTTCGTATGTGATAACTTTTGTATGTCTGTAATAGGCTGAAATTTGTGATACTAACTATGTAAAAGATCTTTTATGTACACCCATTTTCTACAAATAAAATATTCTTATTCTTATTTTGTCTCTGGGCGTATCGGAATAGGCATGATAACTGGCAAGTCGAATCAGCATCTTTTTTCGAACTGTTAAAACGATCACCACTATGGAATTTTATATGAAATACTCAAAAGTGACGTCACGTTTGAGTACAAATGACCTACTCTTTTAAGTTTATTACATAAAATTTCTGTAGAAAAATTGATGGAATCTACATCTTAGTAATAATTTCTTCGTATGTTATGTCGTGTCAGTCATCAATGTCATAATCCCCATTATATATTTAACAAAATTCGTGTTCTATCTTTGAAAATAAGGAATGAGAAGTGAAAAGCGCCGCTATCTCTTGCACTCCTATTTAACCCGGTTACTTGAACCTTTACTAGTTTTGGCCTCCGACACTAGTTGTCGCAACCGGTCTCAATCCTGCGCCACTTAAGTTATCCGAATGTATTGTAAATATTATGTTTCTTCAAGCGATCGGTTGAGGGTCTAACTAAAAATCTATCGATGCGAATTCGGCTAAAGCCATTTATGAAAACCTTTATTACTACGCAATACGAGCGAAAACGAAAAAACTCGGACGATTCCGATCGACGGTATTACGACGCGATTTGCCTTTGAAATGCAAAAGCGTCTTAAACGTCGATACGTTTGGGGAGAAACTTAATAACTGAGGAAAGAACAATACTTAACATATAAAATCCCGATAAGCTAATTTATTGGATAAGCCATCATCATCATATCAGCCGAAAGACGTCCACTGCTGAACATAGGCCTCCCCCAAAGATTGCCACAATGACCGGTCCTGTGCCACCCGCATCCAGCGGACTCCTGCAACCTTCAAAGTAACCGAAATAGCTCTCTGAATTGCTAAACTGAAGTGGCAGTGGGCGGGGCACATTGTGCGTAGAATCGATAAGCGTTATAATATAGCGAAATTATAAGCACGGAAAAGCAGTCACTTATATTAAATCGTATTCTGCTATGCGGTCACTTACCTATCAGCAATTAAAGTGGCTTTGACACAGGTACGAAAAAGGGTTTTTTTCAAGGGCTCTAACAAGCAAAAGGTACAAGGTTGTAGAGGTCTCTTTTTGATCTTATAAATCGAGCAGAAAATGTTATTTTTAATGGACTTTTTTACCTACACACATACGGGTGGATTACAACAACGTATGTTTTTAGAAATGTAGTTCTTTTACCAGTATTTCTACAAGAATATTCTATAGAATATAAGTTGAGAGTAGGTAACGTTATAACTGGGTAATACTAACTAAACTTTGCTTAGGTACAAATAATTATATTTTTCACGTTATTATCTTTGTTATGAAAATTACCAAAAGTCTGGGACTGCATGGTTTAGTCAAAATTATTCAAAAAATTCCAAATAGAATAAAACAACTAGTTTTTAATTAATTTAAAATTTAAAAACTCTTGGGTCGTCGTCTCATTCGTTTATCGTCATGTACCTAAATTTGTCCTATTCTGCTTTCGTCGCCCATTCATTCCCAGTCCCAGGCCCAGTCATTCGTCAAGTTAGTCTGCAGTCATTGTCGTCAACTTATTATGGTCAAAGACCATAATAAGTTGTTGACCTTTTTCTTATTTCGACTCAATCGTTTTTTGTTATTTCGTATTTGGTCATATTCTAAGTTGGTACCGACTTAAGACTATGAAAATATACGAAAAACATAGATTTAACAGCGAACATACCGAAATAAAAAATTATGACAAGTTAAGAACGAGACGGATTAAGATAAAGATGAACAACAAATTTGACCGAAGATGAGAAAGACCATCGACGATCGTGACGAAAAACGAACGAGACGACCCAAGAGTATACCGTTTTTAAAGCCAAATAGACATCATCATACGGCCATTTGATAATTACAAATAAAACGGTGATTACAAATAAATCTTAAAACGGCACTTATTAATAGTGATTTCATAGCAAGGACCTATAATTATGCACGTATGCATAATTAGATGATAGATGGGTAAACATAATACATACACCAGGCGTATGCCTTATATATTATGGTCCGGCCCACTTCACATATAATACCCAGTAAACATGTACCCGAATATAGCAAACCTATTTGACAACAAAACTCACATATCCATCGGACGCTTCTTTTCATATTTCCGCTTGATTTGTGTTCCATGAGAGTGCCGCACTCGCTCCCCGCCTCCAGCGATATCGAGTATCTGTCACAGGTCATAAAAATTCGCATGCTACGGAAAAGCCATATTATTGCAAAATGGGAACAATTTGTCGTCGAAACTATCATATGAGATAAAGAGTGGAATTGATTTAGAAGACATCAAATTTGTTAGTTGGATTTATCTCAAATTTGATCTAAAAATGGCTATAAATTCACTAGATTTTGAGATTTCATATGAAAGATGACTAAACATGAATACCGCCATATATTAAAAATCCGTATAAAATATTTATTGTAAAAATAAATATGTAATTTTTCTATTATATTAGGTAATTATTAGGATTAGTTCTCAAAGTATCATACTATTATATTGAGAGTAAATAATGCAGGCTGGCAAAAAAATAAGTTCATCTGCGCTGCCAGTAAAGTTTTCGAAAGTATAAGGCTCTTAAGGGTCCGGTATAATTTTGAAAGAGAAAATCGTTAATAATTCATTGTTAAGATAATATACATTATTGGTATTACAAAAAATAGTTCTGACAATTATATATTCTTATTTAGTATCCAAAAACACGATTACAAGTAACCTTGTTTTGCGAGGATGTTGATTCATACAATACTGTATCTAGATTTCTCAATAAAAAAAATCATGTCATCTTATCTTTATAATATTTTGATTAGACATGAAACGAAGTTAATTTTAGCATTATCATTTTTACAATTGATATTATTGATTTGCTCTAATTTATCTACTAAACTTTGGTAGTTAATCTTAAATATTTTCTAGCTAAATATGTTTTTTTTCAAAAAATATGTATGAAAAGGAAAAAAAGTGTTGTACTTATTCCTTAGACGACTCATTTTCTAACACATGTATAAAGCTTTCATACCGCTTTAATACAATTTTGATTATAAAAAAGTGAACAAAAGTTACCTCCTCAATCAAAAATTGTGAAACAGCTCCTAGATTGAGGTACATTATTAAGAAACTAAGAATAAAATAAAAAAGTACTACACTTATTCCGTTAGAATTGAAATTATCTTCCATTATATGTTAAAATGCTAGGCAGGATTATTAATCCAATCTCCAATATACTATCACAAAGACGAGCAATTTCGTAAAAAAAGTACACCGGAGCCTTAAGGGAAATTTTAGAGATAAGTTCATATTTTTCAGATATAGAACTACTTGAAATGCCTAGCATCTGTTAGTATGTAATAAAAAAAATCCCACAATATTTAGATAACTCATTCGCTCTAAACAAAGCTCCTGTTTTTTATCATAATAATATTATTTCGTCTTTTAAGCATCCTACCCGAAAACGTAAACTTTTGGGTAGGCTTGTGCCTACTTCGGGGCCTTTACAAAGGATTTGTGTGGGAACTTCATCTTCAGATACTTCAACTTTGAATAACTCATTAAAGACAAATTTCTAAAATCTTCGCAACGTTCTAGGTCAACTTGGTTATAACTACAATAGAAAATAAATATTGAACGTATTGCGAAAACACAAATCAAATTATTTGTTAACTAAATATTTTGATTTGTACTTTTTTTATTTTTCCCCAGTAGCCACACTACTTAATAATATATAAATTATAAATATTAGATGTCATATACCACAGAAAAACAACCAATATCACCTAAGGAGATGATGAAGATGTAAAGGATTGCATATACCCGAGATATTTGACCGGTGGTTGCTAAGACCGAGTGGCCGAGGGGTACAGGCATAAGCCGCGAAAGCTGAGTAAGTACGTTCGATTCCCACCTCGGACATTAGTTGATCTTGGTCGTTTTTCTTTGGTATATGACGTCTAATATTTATAATTATAGAAAATATATTATTTAGCAATATGTAAGGAAAATAAGAGCGTAGTAAGTACAGAGATATTTGGCCCTCCTGTATACAGTGTGTTTCCATGGCCCGGGCTTTTACGAAAATGGGTAATAATATGCATTACTAGCAATCGTTTTCAAGTATTAACATTTGACAAATAATTAAATTGACCTTAAAATTAATTTTATTTCCTACGAACGTTCAATGTAACACATGTACTGTTTAGTTGTCAAACGTTGTGAGTGGCTGCGATCTGTCATTGTCAAATGCAAATTAACGATTGATTTTGAAGTAGGTACATTGCTTCTCAATTAACTGTTCTTAGAAAGTTAATTACTTTAAATTGAATCGAATAATGTTCATGGATAGGCTAGAAATCTGCATCGCATTCCTCGGTTTCGATAAAAGCCAGTATCATAGACACACACTGTATTGTAAAGTTTAGAATTTTATTAAAACTAACCCTGTCCTTGACTGGTACATGTTGGTTATTTTTTTTATTAGTCTTGTTGACTTCATGCTACATTTTATTGATATTTAATGTAAAATACATGAAAGCTTCTTTAGATATTGTTTGATTGCCTAAAGCTGTAATTTCCATTCAGTGCAAATAATTTGGAAAGATCAATAAGAAGGTACCTACTGTTAGTATTGGCATATAATGTACAAGTATTTAGTCTCTTAAAAAGTTTTATTCAATAAAGCTTCAGCGGGCATACGAATTACATATAGAAACAATAAGAGATACATGTAGATAAATTATGTATTGTTACATTACTAGATTGCCTAATTCAATAGCTAGAGATCGTCCAAATTAACACAATAACGAAAAGGTTACTTAACTAAATTGTACTAATAGGAGCGGTAAAAACTTTAATAAAACACGTAAAAAATAAAATAGGACAAAAAATCTGTAGGTACATTTACGTAAGCGAACGAATCTTTAATTACTCGTTATAATATAACCACCGTGCACAGTAACACGAAAAAAGGGCTAGTATTTATTCAGTCGACCCAGTCAAGTATCTTGCAGATATTTGTGAAATGCGTACTAAATGACAAAATGACTTAGGGAACACCCTTACAGAAGAAACTTTTCATTCAAAGTGTGGAAATGGTCTGGGTTGAAGAAAACGTTTCAAAATAAAGCCAATTCTGTTCATCTTTTGTATCTTATTGTAGTCATTGGCCTTCAACAAAGTTTTGGAGATGAAGTGAGATCCATTTACTACTCACAGTTTATTTATTTTTTTAGGTTCAATGCGGCTTGATTCTATTTTTTATTTTTATTTAATTTCTCAAGAGATGTGTTTTTAATTACACTCCATAAAGTAACTTTTATACAACTGCTTGTTTATTAAAAGTAAAAGCATTTGTTTTCAGCAGTGAATAAAACTGTTAAATAAAATGTTTGAGAATAATTTTACGATGCTTTGTTATCCAGGTTATAAAAAGGTTTGTAATGCCGCCTACGCTTTGTATCAAAAAGATTCAACATCTCTTCCTTTTGAGCTTACCGCGGGACTAGGCCAATTCGTGTTATACTTCACTGCTGGAAACAGGCCTATTCTATTACCAATGCGTATTCACGCTTTAAAAGATAGTGCCCATAATCGCCACGCTGGGTAAATACTTAGATTAATATTATATTTAATTTATTTGTAGTCATTGAAATATGCATGTGTAAATAAATATACATGATATTCCGGAATGTTTTTTAAGGGGAAATCCTCGTGCTATTTTTATTTTGCTTTTCGTTGGAACAGGCTTGAGCAGAAACAAAGACGGCGTCGTGTTGAATTATTATATGCATTCATAATGGTTTTCTTTTAAAATTTAAATAAATTTTGTAACATTTTGGTAGGTACATATTTGAAACTGGAATTGCTGATGTGGGAGTCAAAACAGCTTAGCGAAGTTGAAGCGGGACTGGGCCGGTTACGTCTCACGTCTGATACACAACGGTGAGCTATTCTTCTTATAACACTTTCCTTTATATTCCATCTTAGTCAATCTGACTAAAAAAATATTTGCATGCTACTAGCATGCGAGTAAATAATTGTAAAGGACAGATGCGATTACAATACGGGATAGCAAACTCTGCAAGTAAGATTAGCAATTTGGCGTTAAGCTCAAAGAACGGTCTTTGGCCGGCCGCCAGCATAGCAAGTCGTTGCTCCAGTATCATTCACATACACCACTCACTCCTTTCATCGCCCTGACGCCTCGTCAATGCTCTGTCATGAATTCAATTCAAAATTCAATTTTGGTCCGTATTCCACGACAACTCGATGATTTGGCGAACAGCTTTCCGAGATTAATTGGTGCGATTAGGTTTAGTATGTACTGACCTGTGAGATTCTGCCACATGTTTGTACGATAGTTTGCAAATTCGTATTTACCTCGGGAGGCTTATTCGACAAACGAGTGGTATTGAAATGGATCATATTACTATTAAGTGATCATTCGATTTGAACTTCCCATTCTTTTGTTGATCACTTTGTAATAAAATACTTACTTTAGTAGGTTATCACACATCATTAAATTAATACCAATTTTATTAGTACTCTATAAACAGACATAGACAGACAATCTCACAAAATTTCATAACATAACACAAGTTCAAAATGCATTTCGAAAAGCAAACCGGAAAATTGCGCTCTTTATTCAAATTTTCTTTTTAAACAAAATTCTTTTGAGACGAAAATGGCCTTTAAGTAAAAAGCGTAATGTGGACCTCTGCAGTCGACCGTGGTCTGCACGCAAGCGTTTGTTGTATAAAGAACCACTTAATTTAGGGTCTTAAGAGCGCGTTTCTTCAAAGAAAATGTTATGAGGTCCTCAACAAAATAAATCGAAATATAAGAAGACAGTTTGTACCAACGCAGAGATTTCGTTCTAAATTTTTAGACAGCAAAGTACTGTTAGTTTTGGAATATTTCCAAACGCATGAAAATTTCCTACTCAGTAGAGTTATATCACTAAACGATAAAGATATTTTTTGCTTGACAACTTCCGTAGCGTGCGTAGTCGTTAGCGATCCGGAACCTATGAAGATGTGGAGGCTGACAACTTTAACACCTAGTAAAACTACCAGGATAAATTGATTTAATTGGGAAATAGGAAAAAATGCTAACCTTTTTACAAAATGTATTGTTTCATCACACTTGCTATCTTGCTTGCATGCGTAGCGGGAGTAAAAGTGAAATTCCCTAGGGAGCAATACAATTTCTGTACGTCATAGAATAATATATTGTCTTAAAACTTATTTTTTTTTCCGCAAATGTGATGAAAAACATTGTTTGCATCACGGTCGGTAAGCGGAATACTAACTCGAGTCATTAAAAGCCCTCCGCCTACGGCGTCTGATTTCTAACACTCTTGTTAGTAATTCCGTACTTACCTCCCTTGATGCACAATGTACTATTAAATGCTAATACGAGTAGGAATACATCACTTTCTGGTGTGGTTTTGTTTTGGGTTTTGCAATAATAAATTCAAATCAGTTTATATAAATTGAATGTTCAATTCATGGAACGATTAAAGCTATGCACAAAGCCGGCTGTTCAAATTGATATTAGCAATATAATTTCAAGTACGTAATCAATGCGAAATTTAATTAATCGCCCAAGAGAGATTTAGAATTCTAGTTTTGTTTTACATTTGAACAAAACAACTAATTCACTCAAACTCCACAATTGCTTTCATATCCAAGGCTATGAAAAATAATAACTACTGCAGCTTTAACCTCCTTATTCATAAACGTTTCTTAACTTAGGTAGCCACTAAGTATTGTTTTTCCATTTCGCTCATAAAGAAATTGAAAAGACCGAAAGGGACAAACAATAATTAGCGGCTTGCTAAGTTAGGAGACAATTATGAAAAAGGGGGTAAGTCTTCGGAGAGCTTAAAGGTCTCTGCCCACTAGACCGTAGCATACCATGACCGTAGCATGAACGTATCAGACAAAAAAATATTCTTTGTATGGAAAAGTATGAGACTATGCCCACTAGGACGTTCCGTCGCCGGCCAACACCGTCGCGTGCCATGCACGGACCGGCAAGAATTGTCGGCGAGAATATTTTGCCGGCCCCGACACGCTACGTGTATGGCACGCAACGTTGCCGGTACGGTGTGCGCAGGCGGCGAAACGGTGAGCATACGGGTTCTATTTTTGTATTGATTTACAATTTTTATCCAAAACTCTCCAAATTTTTCACTTTTGATAGTGAGTAATAATTTTCTTATGGCGGGACAACGCAAACAATATAATCAGCATCGCAATTTTCTGAAAAAAAACTTACTTAATTGATTGTAAACCCGCAAACCGAAGATTTTCACCGAGATCGAAAAATATTACTTCGTTTCTTACAAACAAAATAATTAAAAGCAATATCAATTTTGAAACAGTCATATAACTTAACGAATTTATCCAGATAGATTGCACAATTTGTTTCTTTTTTACATGGTAAGAACCATGCTTTTGATGTGGCTTTCTAAAATAAATTTTATTGGTTTTAGATTTTTATTACAATATGTACACAAATATCGATATATATTTTTTTTTTTCGAAAAACCTATGCTTTTTAGCAGCTGCTTCATTGTTATTTAAAATTAATTATTGCTTCAAAACTATTAGAAGATGTAAAAATAATCAAACATAACCAGTACTAGACAGAGTCACATTGACAATCATGACAAGAACATGATATGTACTCTCATAATATAGACAATATATTTACCAATTCCAAGAAGTTTTAGTTTAATATCATACATAGATTACACTTATCAGTGTCTAGGTTACCTAGACAATAGAAAAGGTGCATAACTGACGATTCGAAAAGCCTACTCAATAAATAATTTTTGACTTTGACTTGACTCAGTTACAACTCTAGTAGGTACTTCAATGGATTTCGATCGCAGTTTACGATGTCAGCTCAGAAAAATAGGTGTAGAAATAAACTCCTAGAAAAATACTAGCACAGCGATAGTAGTCTAAAGGGCGTGAAAACAATTTGCAACTGATAAAACTGTGACAATGGAACGATAACCACGGATATGAATCGCTCATACTACGGGGATGATACGTAGTTGCGACGCGGATGATACGTGGTTGCGACGCGGATGCAACGGTCACTAAACGGGCTTAGCACGGACATGAAACGATGTACACACGTTATAGTGGGCATAGTAGTCCGTGTCGTCTCACATTCCGTGTCTGATACGTTCATGCTACGGTCATGGTATGCTACGGTCTAGTGGGCAGAGACCTTTATCTTAATCCAAAAACGTGTCAAAACACAACGGGCGGCCTAAGAGGTAATAAGGCCGCCTTGGTCTTTTTGTATAATAAATGTAATGCCTTTTCTAAGTACAGGCTTGAGTAAATAAACAAAGGGCTTCAGTCGCTTCTGAGTGGCAGTTGCTTCTGGAATTTTCTATATTGTCTGTTTAATTATAGAAATGATTATATTCATGGCTGTATCAGATATCACGATATCAGTCACATAAAAATTATATCGTTGGCGTTGCTTATAGATGTATGTATGTATTACTGCATATAAATGCTGTAAAAATCCTAACACTTTTGTTAACTATAAAACCACATAGGTACTTCCCTAATTATCTGTTAACTTGTAATAGTTACATTCGCTTTTATTAATAAATATCATGTATCTGGTATCACGTAATACAAATAAGTTGCAAAAATATCGACAACCCTGATTTTTTTCCGTACCACCTGATGTTGCCTACAATATTGCACTTTGCTACACTATTATGATTCTATATTGATTCGCGATCAGCAGATGTTCAAAGTCATGTATAGGGTTAATCGAATTCTGTAGGCAACGAGAAATCTTTATTGATTGGGAATACTGTGCGATAAAACGAAATTGATTAACCCCCTGACGTGTGTATACATTCCAAATTTTACTGAGTCATAGAATATTATGTGTCCTGTTTTTACAATCGCCAGCGCAAAAAATATCATAATCATATTCTCTAATTGCTTGAACAATGTTGGAGTACACTATGTACCATGGAGTTTTGAAAGTCAATATTCAACTGTTCAACCTGAACTTCTTGTCAAATGCATGTAATTCATTAAACTAAACTATTATAGAAATGATCAGTGACAAAAATGTGTGTGTAAGTTGATAATCACAATGCTTTACGGTGAAGGAAAACATCCTGAGGAAACTTGCAATACATCTGCAAAGAAATTCAAGGGTGTATGTGAAGTCCCCATTCCCCAACAAGTACTGGGCCAGCGTTAGGACCATCCAAAATAGCCACGTTTGATGTCGAGTTGCGTTAAACCCTTAAATTGGCAAATTTAAAAAAAATCGTGTGTTCCAGCCTCCTCGCCATAATGTAGAGTAAAAAATTCTGTCTTAAAAAAAAAACAAAAAGTGGGTCAATGACTATGTCATCATCATCATCAGCCTATGCTAGTCCACTGCTGGACGTAGGCCTCTCCTATTAACTATGCGTACAGACGCATTAGGAGGTAAATGCCCATAATCGCCACGCTGGGCAATCGGATTGGCGATCGCAGTAATGTCCACTATGATGACGCTGCTGCCCATCATCAATCTTGTAGAATGGTCAGTGACACTTCAATCTTAGTCGACTCTTACGACACCCGCAGGAGGAGTTGGGGTGGTGACAAATGTATTCTTACTGCCGTCACCACACGGCATGACTATGTACACTGTGCCAATTTAAGGGTTAAAAAATAATCAGACTCCTATTTGCCGAACTCTGCTAGAAAGCAGTTGATAACGCACATTCTCTACCTTTATCAGGTCGACCAACAATTAGGTTCTTTGTCGTTACCATTTCTAATGTCAACTAGTTTTGCACCGACGTCGATACCAGCAGGCCTGGACAAGATGCCATTTTGCAATCGTATACGATAAGCGATAAGTAATAAATGTATGAGAATTACAGATCGGAACGAAAACTCGTCACGTGACTTTTCGTTCCAATCTGTCTTCCTTCCGATTTCCGTACATTATTATGGTCACGGATTGGTGGCCGCTTTCAGATGGGAGAAGCGCAGGGCGTCCGACCGCTCGATGGGTGGACGATATTCGGAAGAATACGGGACACTGATGAGGTTAGCTCAGGACCGGGACCAGTGGCGTACAAGAAGAGAGGCCTATGCTCAGCAGTGGGCGAATAACGGCTGAATATGATGATGATGATAATTATGGTCACATGACTTCTCGCTTATCGTATACGATTGCAGATGGCATCTTGGTTAGGCCTGCAGCCTATATCAAACGGTGCACGTGTCAGCGCTTGCCGTGATTGACGGATTAATTAAAACAACGTAACTTGCTGACCTAACTTTATCCCTTACCACGTATTTCTGGAGTAGTCAGCAGAGACTGTATAAGCTCACTAAAGTAGTGCCTTATACAATACAAAATATTAAGAAACAATGTCACGAAATGGTCTCATCTCACTGTGATGCTGGTGTAAGCCAGTGCTGATCTGTCGATGACACCATCAGGTGAAAAACACCAAGGGTAACGAACACACAGAATTTCAGAATGACACAAACGGAGTATCTGAGCGTTTCTACCGCCTAATTTTGGTGACATAATTTTTGCCGAAGTTTCTATTCGTTACAATGTGCTACTTTGTCATTTGAAGGAGGCACGGTACCTTATACAAATCGACACTGGAAATTTCAAATGTCGTAAGGGACATTTTGTCGTAAGTACACTTTGAATTGCATAGAACTCAGAAAAAAATTCTCTATCGATCTGTATAATTAACTTTTTGATATCGCTTCAAATAAAGAAGTTATGAGGTGAATTCATTTTGTCGTAACTTCATATTGCCTTAAAAAAATTGTTGTATGGGTCAAATTTTTAATTTGAAGGGATAACGTGTCCATTTTCAACGTAGTATATCCTTCTTATTCATAAATCCCTATGTGGTTAGTTACTACAGCAAAAGAAGGTGCCTTTACGACATTATATCTGATGACATAAATACGAAACTGTGAATTCACAATGGCGTAAGGGACAAATATTTTAGGTTTTTGTGCGTTACAACACAATTTCGAAGATAGTATGGCTCTATTCTCTTAATAAACTGTGTCGTATGTACATATAAATAAAAATAATTTTAAAGTTTGATGTCGTAACTCAACTTTTAATTTTATAAAGTATACGTTACTACATTAAATACGGTATATGAATGAGAGTTACGCCTCAAAAAAGATGATATTAAAAATCTTGAAAGATTTTTTGTGTACGTTATAACATTTTGTTTAGTTTCTTATAGCACTTGCAACAGTGCCGGCGCGACTTGACCCAGGGCGTCTCAGGAAGAGGGTTGAGGGCAGAGCAATATTTTTACGACCACATAGATACTGCATCGACCAGCGACTCACGCACGTTTCCACTTGCACCCCTGGAGCATATACATCGCTCTAACGATTCCTCTCTGGACGGCCAACGGCCAATCAAGGCAAGCCGAGTCCTACAGTTCATCTTGGATTCTACTCTTGCTGCTTGGATTCTTTTGAAAACATGCCTGAGACGATGTCGCTATTGCCGAACAGCTCGCCACAAGCTGCCCCAATCTTATTATTAACTCCCTGGGAATCACGGGCTTATTTATAATTAGCTGTCTTTTGCCAATTCGAGAAATTTACTCTGTAGTACACGTAAACCGTGAACCAGTCTCAGCAGGCTATTGAAAAGTGTAATGAGCTATGATCATTGCATGTGTCAGAGATAGGGCTATAGCAGTAAGGTCCGGACATCTGCCATATTATCATCTTTATTATTGTTGTTTTGGTCTAATATCCGCCGCGCCGAGCATTTATGATATTTTGTCGCAGCCCTTATTATAAGTCATTGCTGATTCTTGTCGAGGCCAGAACATTCCAAATTCTGACGGCTGCATCATAAGGTCTGCCTAGGTAAATACTTATTTTATGCATTTGTGGTCTGCAGAAACGGAGGAGGATAAGGTCCATAGTAGATTAATTGATAGTTTTCATCAATATGTTGCAACGTTGCAAAGTAGTTTGCTCTGATTTTTAGCAGAAGCTACATATTGCATCTTGTTTCTTACCTATGATTGTTATACATATGTTAATAGTTAGGATTCTCGATTCTTCACAGGCTTTGTTACTTTTGAGCTCAAGTAGCTCTTTATTGTTTTCTGTTATTGAACCCTTGGATAAGAGCTTACGAGTGAGAGTTACTTTGATGGACTGCAACTGTGCGATTGCTCTTATCTTGTCTTATCATATCTACTTTGTTCAGCAGAGAATATGGCTCCGGTTTGGTGATTCCATAGAAAGGCTCTGGGCTGACAATGCGTGTGTTGCCGTTCTTTCCGGTAAACTCATCTGCTGTTTCGTTTCCAACAATATTGGAATATTTGGAATATCCTAATACCCATCTAAATGTAACTTCATTAAAGTCAAGGGCGTTTAATTTATTCTTGCAGCACCGGACTAGTGAGAGCATCGCAGCTTGACTGTTTGAGTTGATGTAGATAATAGATAATATTGGTTTTTAGGTTTCTGGCCAAATTGATTGCCACACATAATGTAATATTTATGCGCGGAAATCATCAAAATATTGACTTCTGTCTAGAAAATGAAGGCCATTTTGCTGATGCTGACGCAAGGCCTTAGGCCTCTCCCCTACTTGTACCTGTGGTGCCATTTTCGACAATCATTCTGGTTGTTGGTCCATTTGTATCTTGAGGGTATTTCGACTGTCTGGTGAAGCCACATTCGATGTGCTTGTTTTATTCCCGAAAGCTTAGGCTTTCAAGTTGGTTTTTGCAGGCTGTTCAAACACTGAGAACACCCTGTCGTTGTGTGAAATTCATACTTAGTTATATTGAGGGTTGGAGTAGCTATTCTGTTAGAGAGCACTCTTCGGACCCATATAGTCATGGTTTCATCCCTTTGATTTAATTTCATTAAGGATGGTTTCTGTGAGTTTATTATCGAAAGCACCTTCGACATCAAGGAATACACACCGACCTGTTTGCTTATTCTCTAGACTTTACCGCCGCTTTGGTAATCTGTATCGTGTGCTTAGCTTATTTTTATTTTGTTTCTTTCTGTTATTTTCTTACTGGTGCAGTAAAGAATTACTTACTAACTTACTTACTTTTATGGACCTTGTGACCAGGTCAATTGGGGTAGTTTTTGGTCAACATGTTGATTTAGACTTAGCGATCTTGCCACCAAGTAGTGAAAGAAATAGAGATGTTAGACTAATAGGTCTGAAGGACTTAGAACGAGTACTATCTATACTCGTTTTTCCTGCTTTTTGGTATAAAGCGTACCTTGACACTAGTCCATTTTCTCAGTATAAACCCCAATGCAATGCTTGCCCGAAATATTTCGCAAGGTGCGGAAGGAGGACGCCTTGATTTCGTTTTGATAATGTAGGAAGCACTTCATAATTTTCAGTCGATTTGAATGGCTTGCACTAACTCAGCGCTCCTTAACCATTTTTTGGGCTACAAATGTAGGTTTCCAGTCAGTGGTTCGTTCCCTAAGGATTCGATAGTTCCTTTGATCGTACGTCTTAATAGCACGAGTATCATCAAAAAGGGTCATAGATATTTGCGGAGGCAGTTAGATTACTTATCTAGAATTTCTTTCTTAATATATATATGTTTTTGTTTCGGGCTCAGGTTGCTCTCAAAGCAATTTTTAGATATATGTTTTCTTCTTTTCACAACACTAAGCTGACTAAAATATTTACATACGTAACATGTTTGGTTTTATTTCCTATAAATTGTAACGGGTTATCTAAAATATAATAAATTACAAGTGAAATTGATCTCCGTCTATGAAAATAATACAATTGTAAGTACACAACTTTATATTTTCTTGCATTTTTACGCTACTTACTTCAATTAATCTGGAAACTAGAATGACTTTACAACAGAAAATAGTTGTAATGTAGCATGTTATTTGACAGTTACGACAAAGAGGTAGTGTTTTGGTTTTGTCGTAACAGATTTGTCCATAAAAAAACTAGAAATTTTTGTGGGCGTAAGGGACATCTGTCTAGTAAATTTCTGGCGTAAGGGACACTATCTCCGAAACTATTGAGTTTACAAGTATATACCTAATTGTCTAATGAAGATAAAGCTTTTTCGTAGTTATGTATATAAGAACCATCTAATTTGGATGAATATTTAACAAGTTATGATTTTTTTTAATTTTGGTTTTTGTTTTTTGGCTCTCCTGAAAAGTGGACCTTTGTCCCTTACGACATTTGAAATTTCCAGTGTCGAAATGTCGAAGTAGAACATTGAGAATTTCCTAAGAATGAGCAATCGTTTGGTCTAAATGCACCTTTAGACACTTAAAGAAATAAAATAATAAAAGCAATAGAAAAATCATAGGTAAAGGAAAAAAAAATAAACACATATAGTGTTAAATTATGGCAAAGTTGCCAACAAATCAATCGAATTATACAAGAACCTAACATTGAAAATCTATAAATCGCAGCGGAGCAATTTTGAACGTCATAAAGATGTGCAGTTAAAATATAGCCCGCCATCCTGTTAATCCCATTCGGAGTCCGTACGATGCAATAAATCATGTAGAACTAAATCTTTGGTGGAATATTTGCGGCGAGTTCAAAATTGTCATTCCAATCGCTTATTAACTTTGATTTTAACTCCAATCTTATTAATACGGGACAAAAACTGGGTTCCTTCCTTAACATAAATTAAAATAAAATAAACATAAAAATATGTGTCAAAAAATATCAATAACTGTCATATTATGATTGCATAAAGGTACAGCCTTACGCCCTTGTTCATAAACGTTTGCTAACTTAACAAGCTGCAAAATGTATATTTGTCCCTTTTGCTTTTATAGACAAATTGTTAAGACCGAAAGAGACAAACAATTATTAGCAGCTTGTAAAGTTAACAAACGTTTATGAATAAGGAGGTTTTGTTACTACTACTATTCCTATTTTAACTGAACTTTTCAAAGTGATAACGAAGTAAAATAGGTACAGAAATAAGTTTCAAGGTAAACAAACATCACATAGGTATGCAGAACTGTGTTTCACAGCTATTCGGAAATAATATCAGTAGCCGTACCATGACTTTGCAAGTATCGGTAACGTTAAGTTTTACTCGATACGTAAAGCAGGCCATCGCATTCGCTCCGATAAATGTCAGTGTTGGAAAAACTCATTTGCCCAAAACACACAAATTATAGAATATGTATCAAATGGCCTATTATATACAAATAGGCCATGTGAAGGTCGCCGAGACACGCTGGATGCAGGTCGCATCTAACCGGTACATGTGGAGGTCCAGAGGAGAGGCCTATGTTTAGCAGTGGACGTGTTATGGCTAAGATGATGATGATGAGGCAAGGCCAACTACGACTGGTTTTTTGAAAATTTAAACTCGCATGAAAATTTGGAATACTCCCAAACAAGTGATCCGTGCACGGATTAGGTTTCTCCATTTCCAATAGAACAAAAGAATGTCTTAAAGCGCAGATAGTCCTCTAGCTTTTTGAAAGCTTTCTTCTTTTACTGCAATCTGAGAATCAATATCTCATTTGAGGCCTTTGTCACACTTCACGCTGGTATTTTACGTTTTTGTTAACTGAATAATATATTTTATTAAATTAACAAAAACATAAAATACCGGCGTTGATAATATTTATTAAAAAACAATTGTTTAGAATTACAATTGTTTCACTAAATTTAAAATATATACCTACCTTACACATAAAACAAGTCTTATAAACTCACAAGACACGAAAAAAACAACAGATTTGCCTCGGGAAACAATAGTTTTAGACAACAATTTGCTTCGACACATTACATTCTAATAATTATGTGCTCCTAATGAAAAAAGGTGTAATTCATTTTGGAAAACGGTTTATAATGCCTATGAACGTATATTAAACATAATATCCTTTTTCACAAGCCTATGGAAGTAGTACTACGGCCACAGAATTGCTATTTGAAACATGTAAGAGTCCATAAACAATCATACTTAACCCTTAGTAATCCTCAGTTAAGAGAACTGTGGGACGTTTTCTACTATTTACATTTATCTCATCTCCGGGGAAGGAAGGGGCCATCGCCGGCCAGAATCAGCAATGAGGCGAACAATGGATCATCCGGATATTGCCTGTCCACCGACCAACGCCTACGATAGCCGGTACTACTATAGTTTGTTGATACTAGGTTGTAGAGACAACCTTGTCAAAATGACCTTTGCTCAGGGTAACAATCGGTTGAGAGTACCTACCCGTAACTACTAAATAACATGAGGCATACGTAGGTACTCAGATAATAGGCCCCCTAAAGATTTTCAGAAGTTTCGAAATAATTTTGAAATAACGTAAAAGACCGTAAGTTTATTTCATTGTAATTTTTTAGGTTGGCAATCGTAAGTCCTTGAACAGAAAAGTGCCACTTTGACCCCTCCCAGCAGGGAAGAAAACGCCCGTATTGGGTGGTGTGAAAAATAAATATACGTAAAAGACTATATAGGAATACATGGAATAGTACCTACCTCGTCATGACTAAAAATACGTGAACATTTTTGCAGCCGTCCGAATCCTACTTCGGAACTAAACAAAAAGTCCCTTAGGGTGCGGCTCCACTGACGCGGAGATGTGTAAAATTGACCAATTGCATTCTTCAAATTCAAACTTCGAAACACTGTAATGCGGTCTCATTGGCCGAGCTCCTACAGCTCCACTCCGCTCCGCATCAGTGGAGCCGCACCCTTAGGGACCCATTCTGCGTCATACGAGTACATATTACTTGTACAAAGAAACTAGGAATTTTGAATTCGTTTTAATTTCGTTAGTATTTGTTCATCATTAGTTCCTGCCAGATAAACTTTCATTGTATGATGATTGTGTGTTAGACTGTAGATATCATTGATGCCACCTTCTCTTTAATGAGGACAATTTCTGATTTTAATGTTAATTTCAGAAACAAGTCTTCGCGATAAATTACACGTCATAAGTTCAAATTACTTTAGCCAATTTCTGAACATACTCCGTTTTACTAATTAGATTTAATTTCCTGTGTCTCCGGTAGTTTCCTAATTAATTTACTTGCGTACACTGAAAGTTTCAAGCGATGTGTTTTGACAATGGAGGAGGGGAAATCCTGGCATAGTCAAAATGGTTCTGTATTTCACATTCTCCCACATGCTACTGGATGTCGGACAGGGGTGTAAAAAGTGAGACATACCTACAATTACATTCCTCGCCTCCTTTACGTTTCGAGTAATCCTAGTACTTGCCAACTCGGGGCACGGCTGCTGCTAGACAGTTCACACACTGGGGCCTATTTCTCAAAAGCTTGTAACTTGTATTAGCGGAAGTCCTTATCTAAATTAATAGTGTTAAAAAGAGACTTCCACTTGTATTACAAGTTCCGAGGGTTCGAGAAACGGGACCCTGGGTCCCGTTTTATTAAGTAACAATTTACAATTTTGCTGTTTGTTTGTTAGAGAGGCAAACAGGGAAATTGTGAAATATAACTTTATAAAACGCGACCAATGGTCACAAACTGGAGTAGATAAAATATACATTTTAGGGGTATCGAATCGAATACCTACATAATATCGGCAAATGTGAAATCACTCTTAGGCAGCTATGTTTGCACCTCATCACCCCATCGCGGCCATAAAGCTCTTGGAGGTTACCATGACGTACTAATGCGATTCAGTTTAGGTCGAGAGAAAGGGGCAAGGCTATACGAGTCGTATATCTCTGTCCCTTTCTTCTAACCTAAACTGAATTGTATTAGTACATCACGGTAACCCCCTGGAGGGAATATTGGGCCAGTTGATTTAATTTAAGGCCCTTTGTGTCCCGCGCTTTCAATTTCCTAATAAACGGATACTAAACACGACCGCCTGAGAACAATAGAAAACAGTTGTTTTTGCAAATGAAAAGGAATATTATTATCATATTGTAGCTGTTTTTATACGTACGTTGGATATATTTGAATTTGTGCACAGATGTTTGCTTCCGCCAGAATTTTGTTTTATCTACACCACATAAAGATGAGGAGTATAGTAGGGTTACCAAGAAGTAATTAATTGTATTCATCAACCAATTTTTTTGCCATTGCAATACTTTTATCCTAACCATAAAGCAATAATCCCACCGCAAATGAGTAAGCTATGAATGAGCTGTCGGCTATAGGAATGAACAAAAGATGTGTGAATAAAAGAGACACGGTGACATTTATAGCTCATAGCTGAACGAGTATAAACATCGCCGTGTCTCTAGGCACTGGTCTCACCGCGAGCTACTCAGCTATGAACTATGGGCTATAAACACAAACAAAAGATTCGCACTCTCGTGTAAATAAAAGAGACACGGCGATACTCGCCCGGCGGTGATAGCTGATAGCTGCGCGAGTTTCGCCGTGTCTCTTTTATTTACATGGTAGTGCGTATCTTTTGTTCGTGTTTGTTGCCGATAGCTCATAGCTTACTCGGTGCTGAACTACTCCTTAGATTAAGAAATAAATTATGTAAAATTAAAAAAAAAATCAATAAATTCAGTAGCTGTTTCGAAAATCTCAAAATGTACACTACATGGGTTAATGGGTCGTTTGCAATATTTTGTGCATAGTTAAGGCCTTAATCAACACAAAAATCACGATCGTTCAATTTTTATACAAAAGTCACACAAACTATGTGATATAATTAATAACCTTCGGCATTAATAAAAGGGGGCAAATTTAAAAGATATAGTTTCGTATTGTCGCTCATAGATAATTTGAAATCGTCACCCTTCTTCAGTGCCAAAACTTGTCACACAAAAATTTACATCGTATGACAAAAATTCTGACGTTAAATTTTGTTTTTAATTATATTTTTTTTTGCAATAAGCCTTTATAAAAAGTGGTTTCCAATCAGTCATATTGAAATATACTTAGAAGACAAATAATTATAGATTCAACCCGGAAGGCTTGCGAAATGTATCTGTTCTTTGCTTCCAGGAGCCTACACTTTCCGAACCTATTGAAGTGTACCTTAGAGGAACCGGTACCTTCAATAGCCCTGGATATTGTGGTCGGCGTGTTAATTTGAAACCAGATGTAACATCAGTTGATTGCTAATAAACCTTTGGTGAACAATGTCGTACCCTTTGTGGTTAAAGCCATCAGGTACGCCTGAACAATTATTTGCTCGGAATTGGATTGGGATATCCATTAACCCTTTTATTTACATTCCAACAAATACTTATATTTATTTGTGAGTAGAACTAGGGACCTGGAGACTTTTTTAATCAATTATCTAGCTAATCAATATAAGACGAAAAATCACTACTTAAACTTTTTTCGAATTAAGCATAGTGTATAAAAAAGTCAAAAAGAGAAAACACACAATATCAACCTGTAGAGAGAACCCTTACACGTATGAAGTGGTGTTGGTATTTTTCATATTATATCAAAAAAAAAACATCTCAAATACTTACCAGTATTATATTCGTAAATTACTAAGAGCTTGGAATTATTTTTTTAGTGGTGTTCCTAAAAGCAACACTCTTAAGATGGATCTTATGTTTTTACAATTAAGTTTACTATTAGTCAAGATACAACAGTCGTGAAAACACACAAACAATAGCATACATCTTGTAAACACACAATACCATTATCTATAATTAATTGGAAGGACGCTGTATAGAATGCATTTAAATTATTCATCATAGCATCTTTCGATTCATCATTTTGTGCTACGAGTAGTTCACATATTTCAAATTGACACTTACCGTACCTAAATTACGTTTTGTAAGACGTTTGTAATTGTAAAACCGTCTCGTTGTCTCTTTTTCGTTAAAATGTGCAAGAGCCATAGAGAGGCATTTAGAAAATCAAATAAATTAAATGGGGCTAACGGCGATATTACCTCAGGTTGTTCCCTTACCAATAACAACAGAATGTATGTATTAGATTATGACAAAAAAAAATAACGAACGGGTATATCCGAAGATGATCCCGTTGGCACAAAGTCGTATATGGTGATGGATTCTTGGAGAAATCAGTGGAAGTCGGTTTTTTTTAATTTTTAAATTCGGTGACTATTTAACTTTCTCATTGACAATATTTTCTCTTTAATATAAAATTCTGATTATATCGCTCGCTAATCCGTCGTACACCGCAATTCTGTAACCATTTTTTATTCAAAATGGGTACGATGACCGCAGCCGCAGATAAATAGCTAGACATTAATGTTACTATTTGTCACCCTGACCCCTTTTGTGTGAGATTGTGCTCATATTGTAGAGGCTAATCCGTTGCGAGAATACATCATGGTTTATCGTAATTTTAATCACAATTCTCACTTTAATGTGTTCCCATACCAAAAAGTAGTCCTCACGCCACACGGTAGGTACACTTTTATTTAGCTTTCAATGGTTCCTTTCTAATCGCAGAAACGTTTTTTGCAGCATTGCAACAAGCAAAACAATATTCTTTTTATTTCTGAAAATGTCCAGTCTTGAATGACCAGATATGGGACGTGGTGGAAATGAGAACTCAGGCGCAGACTTGATGAAGAAATCATTTTGCTTATTACGCAGCGTGGAAGCGTGATCTGGAGGCCAAAGCCTCCAGGACGACTGATGCAGTTTTCTATTGTTATATTGATTTCATGTCAATATTTAAACACAGAATTTATTCGAAAGCAACCAGTAATATAGAGGATTGTTATACGACCTCCACTGGACATTATACTAAAATTTCTCTTCACTTTTTCCCTACGTTTGCTGCCGGGTTTGTTTTCAAGCAAAACAGTAGTAATAAGTATTTATTATTATTACTACTTAATAACATATGAGTAATACAGTATCCAGTATCTTGTCACCTAACTTTGTAATCAATATTGGCGCAACTTGTTCTTGATTTCACTAAGAAATGCTCTTAAATTTTAAGTAATGTAGAAGCGAACTGTAAAAAATGTAACTTACCAAAGACTGAATGTATAAACTTGGAAGTTAATGAGGCGTCGTACCCGTGATAAGGTCGCTGTAATCACGGTTACTACCGAGCAATAGTAATTTCCTGGGAAGTTTAAAGTACAAACAAGAGGAGAAAGAGAAAAGTTATGGGATAGAGTAGATAGACAAGTTGCATGCATTATTACATCCTTGTTAATGATGAAAATAGTTTACCTAGCATGCCTAGCTATGAATAACAACTTTTTATCAGGTACAGATGTTTATCCGTTACTCCGTCTACTTCCGTCAAAGAGTAAAAAAATCTTTATCGCCACGTTCGCCTATTGAAAAAAGCCAATCCATTATGAAACAGAATATCATAAAATAAATACACGTATATTTACGTGCGTAAAAAAACAAAACAATAAAATGAAATTCACCTCGACTAAAATAAACATCAGCACGTAAAACGAAGATGAAGGAAAATGATGGAACGAGTGCCATTTGTTTTGCTCCCGCGTGAAATGTTTCCACTGATCTTGTTCATATTGACACCTTTTTGCAAGGTTACCTACATTACCTAGTTTATTGACGCCAGCTTACGTGATAGTGGCGGGCCGTTAGGTATATTGGAGATGAATAAAGTTCGACAATAGTACATTTCGATACAAGTGATAAGTTTTTTACACGTGTATCGAACAACTTTTTTAATAACAAGTGCCTTAAAAAGAAAATTTATGCACGCGAAGCGTACGCAAAGTTTACTTTTCTGCACTAGTTAGGAAAAATAGCTTAGGTTGCTGCTCGGTAATAAGTAAATAGAATTTTACTTCTACTTGTACAAAGAAAAATTAAAATGTTAAATCCCCGAGAAGATGATAATTCGACCGTAAAAAACGTTAACGTACGGTCGAGGAATTTAATTTCCTACCCATTTCGTACCTTGTCATAGTAACTATAATATGACAGTCCTAGCAGATTTCATATTGGTTGTCACTGTGACAAGGTACGAAATGGGTAGGAAATTAAATTCCTCGACTGTACCTACTTAAGTCAGTAGATAATACACCGGATACACGTGAACAAATCAAAAAATTAAAAAACACACAATATAAACTGATTTATTCTACTGATCTGAGCAGATACCTAACGGGAACCAAATCCCGTTATCGCTTAAAAGCAGAAAGCTTAAAATCTGAATTTAATAACTACGCCATTCGAGCCTTTCAATGCGGCTATTAGCTGTATTGTCCATATCTAGGGTAAAACCCATTTATTAAAACGCTCACTGACGAGCTGTCGCTGCCGTTCATTCATTCAGTTGTGTAAATATTTTTAGGCGCTGCATCTATTGCTTTGTGATACAACTAGTTACTGATTTGACACTATCGTAACAGTAAAAGCTTTATTTGAATATTTCTCGATATCTTAATTTTACGTACGTATTTTTTTTGTAATAATAACAAAATAAATAAATATCTTGGGACATGTCTGTGCATGTGCATATCTTTTTTTCGTGTTTATAGCCGATAGTTTATAGCTTAGTAGCTCGCGGTGAGACCAGTGCCATACTTGGAAGCTTTTGCATTCACGTGTACTACCTAACTTTTTCCAGTGTGAAGGTTTCGAGCCAATTTAAAGTTTTAAGGGTGCAATTGTATTGTTTGCGCTTAAATTATTTAATTAAAACTCTCATCACTAGCGCGATTAACATGCAGTCGTCGTAGTAAGTTTTGGGAAGAAAAATAATATAATTATCATTCTAGAAGAAATTTATAATTTTGTGAATTAGATACCTCAAGCATCGTGGCAAAAAAATAGTCTTTATACTGATTTAGGCACTGCCCCACCAAAAACGAATTAGAGAATGATATATTCTGTTATGATATGATTCTCCAAAATAATACCGCGTGGTG